>SKCR01048536.1:0-44729 GCA_019454045.1 Zanthoxylum bungeanum
AAAATTGTTGTTTTGGGAGGCAGGACGCTGCCTCAGGGCACCCGAGTTGTTATCTTTTTGAGTCTGTGCGGAGTGTGTGCTAAGTCACCTCCAATGTACTAACCTTATCATGTTTCCATTTTTTTTTGCTAATACTCGGCAAAGGGACGTCTGCGCCGAGATCCGCGGAGTCTCGGAGGTTGAAGTTTTTTCCCTCGCGATTAAGTCCCATCTTTTCCACCGGCTCGGGGCTGGATTCGTTCCGCCGAGGCCAAGTGTTCCACCGGCTCGGGGCTGGATTCATTCCGTCGAGGCCATCTGTTCCACCGTCTCGGGGCTAGATTCGTTCCGCCGAGGCCATCTATTCCACTGGCTTGGTGCTAGATTCGTTCCGCCGAGGCCATTTGTTCCACTAGCCCAGGGTCGGGTTACGTCCCACCCAGTGGATTATCATCAGCATGGGGTCGGAGCATCTCCCTCATTGCCGGCTCTCAATTGGTCCGGGGAGGTGACATTCCCTCGGAGCCAAATATTCTGCTAGCTCGGGGTCGGGTTACGTCCCATCAATAGGCTTATCATCAGCATGCGGTCGGAGCATTTCCCCCATGGCCGGATTCCCGTTGGACTGGGGAGGCAACATTCCCTCGGAGGCAAATATTCTGCTAAGATCGGGGTCGGGTTACGTCCCGCCGCGATGTCATCATCGACATAGGTTCAGAGCATCTTCCCAATGGATAGGCATCAGAATCCTCAGTGACCGAGCACTTGAAGATGACCGGAACCACCTGATTAGTAGCCGATGCAGTTTTTGTGGCTCCCAGAGGTAATCATCTACCCGATTGATCAGTATTTTCCTAAATTCATAATTTCTGGTACCAACTCATGCACTTGTTGAAACCGAGAACTAGGAGACATATGTTGATGGTGTTTTTTGTGACAAAGTATATGTACAGTACGGCAAGGGCAGAGATGGATTTTCTCATTTTTAGGAGGGCGAATGATCTGAGAGTATTAGTCAGTCTTCAACCAGGCATAGAGTTCAGACCCGGCTCCCCCAAATCCGACCGACCAGAGGACACAGCATGGTGCAGATGTCAGAGACCAACAACATCAGAGCCGAGACCGACCACTTTATCCCGGTAGCTCGGTTCAGTTCTATCTTTCCTCTTGAATTATGAGGATGAGCTCAGATATTTTTGGTCAGGTCGGAAGTAGTTGGCATAGTGCGGCTCTTTGTCTGGCTTCCTCATGACGTCCGACGTGTGATCAGGACCGTTTGAACTTTTCCCTCTGACATGTACCACCTTTACAGGCTGTCATCATAAATGTTGAGTGTGGGAGTGTATAAAACAGAGTGATTTAACGAGGAGTCAGATGGTAGGCTTGCTTTCGACGAAGCAGTTGGGGCAGAGAGCCCGTCAATCAGCCGGAGATCCATGTGGCTGACGTCATAAAGATATAGGAATAATGTTGTATTTCTCTTACTATATAAAAGGAGGGTAGTCTCATTTGTATGGTTGGCTAGCGAAAATCTCATTCAAAGCACTACTTGTATGAACACCACAAAACAAACAGCTCGGTAACGTTAGAACACCCTTGAAAAGTGGTCGGCCGAGCTCGGTTTGATAATAAAAGTAACACTCTATTTTGTTCACGTGGACGTAGGTTGGATTCATTCCGCCGAACCACGTAAACCCTCTTGTCGATCTTGTGTGTGATTCGTTTTCTGCTAAATTTGTCTTTGGTCCCCCATAACCAAACAAATTTACGGTTGGAGGAGGATTGTCCCGGGAGCACTATCCCGATATTGCCCCTGGAACTAAAATCACCCGTCAACAAAAATGTTAAAATCTAATGTTATAAACTCGATGACACAGTTCCGTTAATGGTGAATATGCTGTGCGTCTGCGGTCATTTGAGTTGTTTTCATGAAATTTTTTTACAAACACATGCTCAATTCACTTGAGAGTGCACCCAGTGAAACTATAAGTTCAGGCTTTCCTTGAGTTCTTTACCAAAAATGGCCGGTGCAATTTGCAAGTGGTTAGGACTTTGGATTGAAGGCTGCCAAAAGTCAAAATAGATTTGACACCTCAGTTCATTTTTTCTCCAAATGGGAAATATGTTTAGAGCAGTCAGATGTTAAAAAAAAAAAGTGTGATTTGGTGTGAAAGAGTTTAGAACTTGATTATCAGGTCCTGAATTCGAGTGCAGTGGTATATTTCTTGTAAGAATTTAAGATAGACGGAGATTTTCCATGCTCCACTTAAGCCCGTATTGAATTGTTTGACAATAAAATTTCCAACATCACTATATATGACCAACTTAGTGGGCATCCCCAGAAGCCTATGCCGCGAAACTATTTCCGCTATTGTTGCTGTGTGTTTCGCTCGGGACAAACAAGGCACCAAAAACTTTCCCTCAGAATAAACTAGGCAGCAACATTCCACTTCAGCTTCCATGGAAAGAAAAGTTACACGGAGACTCCGCCGCCAAACCACTCGACCTATATTTAAACAAAGCAGCTAAAACCCTCGACTGACCTAAGCTCTTAGAAAGAAATGTACCCCTGAACTCGAACATAGGACTTGGAAACCAAATCTTAAACCCTTCATCACCAGGTTACACCCTTCGGAAGCCAAAGAGCATTATTTAAATCAACATTAATTCTTTATAAATGAAGCAACAGAGAAATAATATGAGAAGCGTTACATTTCAGAATAAGGAACAAAAGCATGAAATCAACATCCCTATCCACACTATCTACATGAATATATCAATTGTTTGCACAGAACAAGAACAAATCTCAGAAACTCGAATTATAATGAACATTTGATATTAACTCATTGTCTTGTTTGCAATAACCTATATTGGATGCTTGATGTTGATATTCCTGATCCAGAAATCATTCTATTGACGCAAAAGATTCTGACAAGATTCATTATCCACTGGTTCTAGAGTTACTTTCACTCATCGGCCATCAGAAGAAGTGAAGGACTCTGCAAATCCAGTTGGCCTAGCTGGTATGCTTCCTTTGCTGTCCTCGAGACTAGAATAGCTTATCTCTTTGCTTTCTGCTTCCTGCCAAACCTTTAACATCTGGGGAAGAGGGAGACTATAATCAATTCCGGAGTAACACTCTGATTCATCAGTAATTGGTTTCCATTTCTCAACCAGTGGGGATAGCACATTCACAACATGGCCCATATCAGGCCGATGATATGGCTCCCTTGATGTGCAATGCCCTGCCAGTTCAGCTATGATGTAGATGCTCTCAAAGGTTTCTTCATTTGCTTCAAGAGCTGGATCAATAGCAGACTTAAGCTTCTCTTTGCTTGATTTGATTCGCCAAAACCACTCAGCCAAGTACCGACTTTCTTCTGAACGTTGCTCATCAAGTGCTGCCAACCCAGTCAAAAGTTCCATCAAAACCACTCCATAGCTGAATACATCAGCTTTTGTCGTGATTTTCCCCATCACTAAAACCAAAAGAATCTAAGTTAGTGGGCTATAAAGACACGTCTTACAGAGATTATAAAACGACTCAAGGAATTACAAAAATGTTGGAGTCATCTTAAAGGCTATATCCCATAGATTCTCACCATTTGGTAGTCATAAAAATTGATGCAATAAAAGTTGAAGTATCATCAAACAGCTTAGACCGAAAGGGGGATATATTTAAGAATCATAAGTCACAATTCTAAACTGTATTTCTGTTGTTCAAAGAACTACATGCACAGCTTGACATTGCATAGGTGTTTAAAAGTAAGAATTGTTGACCTCCAATTAATTCTTGATCTCAACCTGAATGGCCTTTGGCCGAACAATAAAAACTCAAAACAAGTATGTCTCATGGATACCTCAAACAAGAATTGATGCATAATCACAAATTTTGACAGTTTAAATGGACAGAATATCCACTTGATATGTGGAAGATAGGTAGACATATTCTATAACACAGCACCACAACTGTTAAGGAAGAACAATAACACAATTAATATGCATAAAACAGATATATAAATAACAAGGACAAAAACAAGAGTTAACTTAATGTGTCATATTTTGACTATATTAGCTATTTATCTGTAACGTGAAATCCTAGAAATTTCTCTACCTGGTTAGGTAATGGGAAATGGGAAACAAACTTATAACTATTGTACTATCTTTCACATTTGCCAAAGCAAAATTAACCAAGAAGGTTTTGTGCAAGTTTGTCTGATTATTTACACTACCAAAATATGACCCAATATTATCACAAGTAGGGATTGGTAAAACTTTTCTCAAAAGTGTATACAACTTGTTTAATGTCATTTTAGACACAAAAATACAGGAAAAAAACATGGGGTAATTTGCAAAATACAGAAGAAGAGAAATTACGTTCGGATTTATATAACAGACCGTTTTATAAAATTTTCAAATATTCAGAATCCATTACCAGTGACAAAATACAAAATTTTGATTGCAGTTTTGAAATAACAGATCTTACCAGCATATTCAGGTGCAAGGTATCCAAAAGTCCCAGCAAGCCTAGTGGCTACAGAATTCTCTCCGTCTGGAGCAAGTTTCACCAATCCAAAATCTGAAACTTTTGCCCGAAAGTCATCATCCAGAAGAATGTTGGAAGATTTGAGATCCCGGTGTATAAAGGTCTGGCAAGCAAGACAATGAAGATACTCCATTCCTCTAGCAACATCTAATGCAATGCTGAGCCTTCTCATCCAAGAAAGAGGCTTCAACTGCAGGCTCTTCCATTGGAAAAGATGTCTGCTTAAAGCACCATGAGGCATGTACTCATAGACCAGAAGCCTCTCATTGCCTTCAATAGAATAACCCAAAAGAGACACCAGATGTCGGTGCCGGACCTTAGAAAGAACAGCTATTTCAGCTTGAAATTCATCCAGTGCTTTACCGGTCATCACGCCAGCCTCCATTCTCTTGACTGCTATTTTCGTTCCATCTTCCAGTTCACCCTTATAAACAGTTCCAAATCCACCTCGGCCAATCTCATTTTCCTGAGCAAAATTCTTAGTAACTTTACGAAGAACTTGAACAGCAATGACCAGATTCCCTGACTCAATCACGTGAGAGTTCTCTGTTGCACCACTGATGCTACTCCCAGAACCAGCTGCAGTCTGACTGGATAAGCTTGTTGCGGTGTTGTTCGAAACAGCAACCTTAACCATATTTTCAGGGTCAGATGGGTCTCTCGGGTGAAACACAATACAACCAGGAGCCTCCAAAGTGTATTTCCTCTTCTTACAGCAATATAGATAGAGGAAAATCACCACAAGAACCACAAGAACAACAACTGCTATTCCAACCACAACTAGTAGCTTCACTCTTTTGGCAGTTTTGGGGTGTGGCTGTACTTGGATAGAAGAAGAAGGATTAGAGCCACGGTGTGTAATTGGGGAAGGTGGACTGTTATCAGATGATGGTGATTGTCCCCTGGCTGACGGTGTGTGGTTTGAAGGAGATTGTGAACTTGATGGAGATTGTGAACCTGCAGGGGGTGGGCTGCTAACAGGGGAAGTTGGTGCCTGAGTACGATTAGTTCCGCCGAGCAATAAAGGATTTCCATCAATAACAAGCTTTACAGTGTCATGAAATTCAGGCAATGGAGGCTCAATATTGTTGTCACTTACATCCAACAATCTCAAAGACTTCAACTCTGTAAAATTCCTAGGAATTTTACCGTTTATACTGTTTTTTCCTAGCCTAATTTCAATCAGAGAATCTAAATTCGAAATCGAAGGGCTAAGAGTACCACTAAGATTATGCCTAGGCAAATTAATAATAGATACCTTAAAATTTGAAGTACAACTCAATCCCAACCATGGTCCCTGGCATGGATCATTACCAGACCATTGAGAAACAAGATTTACAGGATAATTTAAACCACCCAGAAAATCCAATAATGCATTAACATCAGGGGCACATTCTATCCCAGGTTTAGATTGACAAAATGAATTGGAATCATAAGTAACATTACCAGCCTTGAACTTGGGTATTGGACCCATCAGCAGATTATTGTTCAAGACCAAGTTATCCAGCTCCATATTGGCCAAGCTTTCAGGAATCAACCCAACAAGCTGGTTCCTATTGAGATTGAGATCTCTCAAAGAAGACAAAGCTCCAATGTCCTTCGGGATAGTCCCTGTAAACTGGTTCCCATGAAGCCATAGTTGCGTCAAAGAAACCATTTTGGCAACAACATCAATTGGACCACTCATGCCACCATCATCTTGATCATTCAACCACAAAATCTGCATCAACGACTGACCAAAACTAGCTGGAAGCTCACCAGACAACCTATTATAAGACAGCTTCAGTGCAGCCAGTGATGGCAATGTGCCCAAAAATTCAGGCACTGGACCAACCAAGTTACAATTTATCAAAGAAAGATTTGTCAACTGAACTGAATTTTCCAAACTACCAGGAATAGACCATCCAGTGGTCTTGTTAAAAGGATTATAATCCAAAGCCAAGACACGCACACTACTAAGTCCATCGAAAAAATCAGATGGGATGGTATCAAATTCATTGAAATCTAAGTAAGCAAACTCCAATTCTGACAAGCCACTAAAAGTGGGCAAATTTCCATTAAATTTGTTTCTTTGAAGACCTAAATTGTAAAGCTTTGTGAGCTGGTTAAGATTTTGAGGAAGAGGACCTTTGAGACCAAGATTTTGGACTTGAATTTGGGTGACTCTGTTACCAGAACAGAACACATGAGGCCATGGAGGAGGGCCACATGGATCAACACCATTGGCTGGCCACTTCAGAAGCTGAGGATTATCCAAGCCATTCTTGAAATCATTCAGAATTTTCAAGTCACTGGGATCTGTGACACTGTAAGCCACACCGACAATAAAACACAAAACAAGAACAATGCAAAATCTTACATGATCCATCATAGTAATAACCCTTAACTAAAATCCCAAGAGATGTACAAAACAAACAACAAATGTACCAAAACCCACATGAATGAATGAAGAAAAGAGCAAAGTAATAAGAACCCAGAAAGAAAATTTGGGAAATTTGGAAGTTTGAGAAGGAGACGATTATTATTATTATTATTATTATATTATTATTATTATTATTATTATTATTATTATTATTATTATTATTATTATTATTATTATTATTATTTATTTTTGCTTTTAAGGGCATTTATCCAAACCCTTAATAAAGATGACGACTGGTCTGTCTTAACTGTCTTTCTCTCACAGTGACACACTCACGTTCCCTCTCGCTTTCATTTGCTTTCGTTTCTTTTTCATTTTTATTTTTTGGGTTGGCTAATTACATATAAATCCCTTCATTTTAGATTTTAATAAATAGACTTTGATTTTATATCATTTTCATGTGTTTTTTTTTACCCAGTTACCGGTAAATACCATTAGAAAGCACATGTGACCAGGTCTTGAGTATAATATTAAAAAAAAAAAATTAAATTTAATATATATTTTTAATTCTCAAAATATATATTTATAACTATATTTTCAAGATTCAATTTAAAATAATACTAAAAATATTTAAATTTAAATTTTTTTATTTTTAAATATTAAAATATTTTAAAATTATTTTTTTAAAACAACTTTCAGAATTCTCCCGAGTCCAGCCTTCTAGGCCCAGAAGTTTCTATATCTGAAAGATTGGAAAATCGTTCATTGGCCAGTCAGATCTAAAGTCCATGGAAAACCTACATATGAAATACCTTAGCCTCATAACCTCTCATTCAAAGAAACAAGTGATATCCGAGCTATCTCAGTCGATGCTATGCGTCGTAGCTTGGAAACAAATCAAGTAGACCCGGCCAAGGTTCCGGTTCCAAATTGGAACCGAACCGGTTAGAATCGGAATCGTATTTTGACCGGTTCGGTTAGGGTCACCATCCTAACCAAACCGGTTGGAACCGCTGGAACCGAACGTTCTAACGGTTCCAACCCCTAACCGTTGGGGGCCAGCCCAACGGCTACTAGCCGTTGGGCTGGGGGGCAGGGAGCCCAACGGCCAAAAAAAATTAATAAATTTGGGGATTTCCCAAATTACCCCTAATAACAGTAATAAAATGGCTAATTTTAGGGGCATTTTAGGTATCACAAAAATATTCTTAAAATGTATAAATAATGGTCATTTTTCATTATTTCAACACACCAATTTCTCAATTCTCAATTCCTATAATTCTCTCATTCTCAATTCTCTAATTCTTTAAAATTTCTTAAACAACAAATGACAAGCTCATCTGAGAACACAATGTCAAATGTGCCAACCCAAGAGAGCGGCCCTAGTATCGGTTCACGGAGAAGAGAAGTTAAGTCTCGTTCCTCGGATGTTTTCAAAATTCATTTTCATTTAATCGATATTGATGAAGGTTCAAGAGCAGTATGCAACCATTGTGGGGTTTCTTACAAATTTACTGGTGGATACGACAATATGATCAAGCACCTGGAAAGACATCATGTCGTTGAGCTTGGACTTGATACGACGCAAACTCAAATGGCCAGGTACGCATCATCTAGTATAGGTACGAGTTCTTTAGATTTATTTAAATATTCTGATGCTAAAAATAGAGAAGAGTTTGCTAAATTAACTTGTATGACACATCTTTCTTTCAGTTTTGGTGAAAAAAATTTCTTTTACTAATTACGTTCAAAATGCTTTAAATCCTGCAGCTTGTAGAATGACTAGAAATACAACAAAACGTCAAATTTTTAAATTATACAAAGATGATAAAATTATTTTAAATGAAACATTTAGAGATATTAAAGGTCGTCTATCTATTTGTTTTGATATTTGGAGTAATCTTTGGCGAACACACTCATACATGGGTGTGACTTGTCATTGGATTGATGCATCATGGAACATGCAAAAATGACTTATTGCATTTAGAGTTTTTGATGAACAACATACTGCACAAAATATTTATAGAATGATGAAAGTATTTTTTGATAAATATGGTTTATTAGGTAAAATTTTAACAATTGGATTTGATAATGCGTATGCAAATACTGTATCAATCACTGATTTAATAGAAATATGCTAACCAAATTTAGGGAATCGATTTTTTCATATTCGTTGCACATGTCATGTCCTTAATTTATGTGTTCAAGATGGTTTGGAAAAATTATCACCTTTCATTTATCCTATTAAGAAAGCACTTAATTGTATTTGATCATATTCTCAAGTTAAGAGAGTGAGCCAAGTTTTGTAAATTAAATGGTATTAAACCGATTAGATTTTCACGAGACGTTCAACACGTTGGAATTCAACTTATTTTCTTTTATGTCAAGCTTTGCAATACAAAGATGCATTATGTATTTTTTTTCCTTAACATGTTTAATATATCACACTTTTTCCAGTCAATGGGAATTTGTGATAAAATTTTAGAGATTTTAAAAGTTTTTAAGGATGCTACAAATTATTTTTGGCGGAGTTTATTATCCTACAACACATTTATTTATTCTTGAAAGTTTGAATATTGTTGGTACTCTCGATGAGCATATTGAAAGTCGTGATCCTAATGATATTGTTTTGTTTGAAGCTATTAATGTTATGAAACGAAAATGGTTGCATTATTTTAGAGACATTCATTTACTTTATCTTATTACTGCTGTTTTTTATCCTAGATTTAAATTATAAGGTTTGAATAGTGCTTTACAAGCTTACTATGAATATTTAGGAATATTATATGATATTGATATTACAAGAATAATAGCTAAAATAAAAATTGATTTAATAGAGTTATTTAATGATTATATTAGAAGATATAACTTGCAATCAGTAGGATAATCTAATAGTAGCGAAACGTAATGCAATCAAGACTTAGCGCAGGTGATCGTTGGTATTACAACAAAATAAAAAACATAGGGATAACACGACTAATAACCCGGAATTAGATAATTATTTATTTACAAATTTTTAGTTTTCAACTGAAAGTTTAGTTAGTAAAAATTTTCAAATCTTTGAATGGTGGAACCGACATCAAAATATATATCTTGTATTATCAATTATTGCTAAAGAGATATTGGCAGCACCTGTTTCTACCGTTGCGGTTGAGCAAGCCTTCAGCATGGCAGGTAATATATTGGAAGTCAGACGGTCTTTATTACATCCAAGCACTCTAGAAGCAACATCATGTATGGATGATTCGACCCGAGCTGATCTGAGGCAACAAGAAGATGCCCCTGATGAATTTGAAGACTCTTTCAACCATGCATCTACAAGTACAAGTGGAACTGGAGCTGAAGGATCAACAGTCACTGATAATGATGATTGATAATTAAATAATTATAAAATTACAATGGGGAAATATCTTTAAAATGTAATAGAACTACGTGAGCTTTGATTCCTCTCACCCCTGAAGGATACGTAGGCAACTTAAGTTTTTAAAAATTTAAGTTCAAGCTCTTTAATTTAATAAAAAAAAATTAAAATTTTTTAGATAAGAATTCTATTTGTAATTTAATGTAATTATGTAAGTTTATTATATAAATTCAAATTCATAATCTTAAATTATATTACTTTTTCAGTCTCAATTTTTTATTTTCAAAAAAGTAAAAAAAAAAAAAAAAAACTGAATGGAATCGGAACTGGAACCAAACCGTTCGATTCCGGTTCCAGTTCCAATTCCACATTTATTGTGGAACCGAACCGGACCACCGGCCAAGTCTAAAATCAAGTTGATAAATCTTGGAGATTGTTCACCATAATTACGGAAACTCAAAGATGCATTATCCAGGGTTATAATAAACTCAAATTTTCAGGTGATATTGATTTTACTACCACACGCAAGTGCATGTATCACTAAAGTAATATGGTGACTAATTATCGAATATTGTACTCAAATGGATTTATTATTTCTCATATTAATAGTAAAACTAACATACTTAACCTTAAACAATTGGTTGAGAAATATAGATTAAACTAAATTAATTAACCGAAAAGTAGCTAAATAAAAAATAAACAAATTTTGGAATAAAACCTTATACGATAGAAGAACCTAAGATTGTAACTCCATATAATCACGCAAATAATAGGTTCATCCACTTTTCATTCAGTTGGGTTGTTATTACGTATTATTAACCTAAAACGATAAACTATCTACAAACATATTTCAATGGTCATGTAGATATATTCAGATTAAGCCAATTAACTATATGCCTATGTTAACTAACTTAAACCAAACTTATTAAGATCAGTATCTAATATTGGTTATGCATGCCCTACAAATATATGTCTATCATACACGTAAATATATTCAAAAGAATTAGATCACGCGCTATTATTCTCACGACTAACCCAAATTTCCTCTGTCAAGTTCCTAAGGATTTATCATAACTATTCTATTGGTGATTAAGCAATAAAACATGCATTCAAAAGCATAGAATAATAAACAATCACATAAAAAATCCAATAGAATAAATTATGCAAATCAATTAATTAAACATGTGTTTGGATCTATTACAACCATAAATTAATGATTTAGCTACTCATAGTATTCAATAAACACATCCTACTCATTATTAGAAAATAATAACGCATAAAGAATAAGCTATAGAAGGAAGAGAAGAAAGAATTCTCGTTTGCAGTTTTTTTGTTTTAATCTCTAACACAGGTTGAGTCATTTGTTCTTATCTCACTATAGGTGTTCTTCTAATGCTTTGATACTCCAAAAGTATGTTATAAGTATTCTATTTAAGTATTTGATGGACTTATTTTTATATTGGAGGTCTTGAGAGCTTTCATTTTTAATAAACTTGAGTTCTTAACGCACTAAGAAACGTGTTCGTGTCGCGACATTGACTTGTTTTCAATCGGACGTCGCGATGCTCATAGACCGGCATCATAATACGCAATAAATTTTAGGTTCTACCTCAAAATTACACTATATAGTGTCGTGGCGCCCAAGTTTGAGTCGAAACGTCGATGCTGAACTCTGGAATATCGCCCGATTTTGCTATGAATTTGCCGATTTATTGCTCGTTAAGTCCGCTTGAGTCATAATATGATTTTAACCTACAAAACATACCCAAAGCGCATCAAAATATTAATACAACTCGAGATAACCCACAAAATACAAGGCATAAGGGTGATAAATATAGACATATTGACCGCTCATCACTAGGTAGCCTTTTAAAATAGATTATATGTGGATATGTGCTAATGTCCCCTACTTCCAAAGAAATGTTGGAAAATAATCAATATTAGGATAGTCCATTAAGAACCAAGTCATTGTAGGAACCATTTTCCTAGTGCAGCGGAAGCACCTTAGGCACCCGGGATCGGATTTGAATTTTTTTTCTGTCATTTCCTTCTTCTAGTCGAATGTTACCAACTCTTCCACTGAAATTTTGCTTCTGTTTTGAACAAAATTTCAGCTCTAGAATAACCCCTGAACAATGATGTAAATCTAAACTATTTTGGACCCAAAATGCGTCCAACTCACTGCCCAAATCAGCCCCTATTTGTGTGAACACCCACTGAGTTTTTGGTCTGATTTCAATTAAAAACAGTCTCAATACAATCTTAAAAAACCCTAAATATTCCCCAATATTTCTGGATAAAAAATAAATCGAACCAAGTCCCGTTACACAAGATGATATGCGACAATGAGTAGAAAATTGCTCATTGTCGTGTGGTGTATTAAGAGGAGAGGATTATGTATTTAGTTAAACACCAAATAGTCTTTCGTGTGTTATATCTTGTTACCAACCAAAAATAGAGTGGGCTATACTCAAAGTGTCACATAAGGTTTTTTGCTTTTGCTTTTTTTGTTCTTCCTTTTTCTTTTCTCAACTCTTGAGAGAATTCTAAGAACAGGAAAGAGTGGTTAGGGTTAGAATGAGATAGGTTAGGCAAAAAGAAAATATAATTTTCTTTATATACCTATGGTTTTTTATGTCCAAAATAAAACGAACCATTCCCCTCCCCTTTTCAAAGTTTCGGCCAGCCCTAATGGATTTTTCAAAATTTTTGTAACATAAAATTTACTTTCCATAATGGTATTAGATGTTACAAAATTGAAAATGTTATCACCTTTTCATAAGTGTAACTACCAAAACCAACCAAAGGTTTCCAAAAACCTATTTTTGGAAATTCAAAATAAATCTTTATTAAATTATAAATTATAATATAATTTAATAACTTATAATAAATAATTATCATATAATCATTTATTATAAAAACTATATATTAAAATTAATATATGGTTTCAAGTGTGACAAAATTCATTATTAATCATATTAATAATATATATATATGAGAATATAATTGGATTATCCAATTATATTTAATCTGCTACAATATATCAAGCTAGCATGGGGACCAAATGGATCTACGGTTCCGAGCTCCAATAATCCCGAAATATTAATTAAACTCTTAATTAAATATTCCAAATTATTAACTTCGGGTTATTCCACTAAAAATCCGAAGTTGCAATCTCGTTGCCGCAGATAGATAATATAAGCCGAACCACGTCAGTGTCCATCGATATAGTTATTACATACAGATTGGCCCTTCATGAGTATCTCATAATTAGTGTCGGGTCATAATATATGTTATACTCTTCTAATTATTTTTACCTTAAGTATCATTGATTCTCTAATGAACGATTTATTTATAACCATTATGAATGTTAATCTTCTATTCGTAATAAAAAGACTTGAACGCTTTAACCGTTCAAGTACCGAATCAATTCTTAAGGAAGATACTCATTTACTTCTCTGAAGAATGAGTGAATTTCATATCTATGTAAAATGTCATCAGGTACACACCAAACCATATCATCAAAGTACGTAACTATTGGTCTAGATTTAGGATGATTTCTTTGTCCTGAAAAATAATTGGAATGAGATGTGATAAAACTCAGTCGGGACGGGATGTCCCAATTACCATTCCTACCTACAACTTCATTTATCTCCACAATTAATGATTATTTACTTCAAGCTTTGTGCACTTGAAATATGAGAAATAATAAATATGAGAGATAAGTCATAATGATTGAAGAAGTTGAAGGTAATAATTGAGAGGTCGACGCCTCATATTGCCAAAAATGTTCTTAAGTTTACATTTTTCAATTGTAGATACTGGTTTTCGGCAGAGGTCCACAATCGAGAATTTGGTTGGGGCACTAGCGATCCTGCAAAACAAGAAGGTAGAGTGAGCGGGTAGTACTGACCACCGGTGTGGTGGATGCCGAAGGCACTCCGACGCCCAAGTCAGTAGTGGAAATGAGCTGTAAATACCGTATAAGGAGGAGCAATGTCAGATATTACTTTGATCCATGTGAGTTTCCGTGAAGAGAGTAGGTAGGGGGTTCTGAGAGTTCTGGAGTGAATATTATAAAGCTATGAGTAGTAGATCTTGTGTGTCCCTTCTCGTAGACTTTCTTCTCTTTTATATACACTCTCGGGAAATGTGTGTATTTATTATATTTGATTGCTCGTCCGTTGGATGCTGGTAACGGCTGATTTATGAAGGGCAATTATGATTGTCTGTTGGATGCTGGAAACAACCGATTCATTAGGGATATTCATGAGTCTGGGCGTTTCGTGGGCTGGCATATGGCGAGTCTTGGTTGCGGTTTGGGCATGGTGTTTTACTGGGCATGGGCTTGTGTAATATCTTTAGGCCGATATTCACTTCTAAAGTTGGGCTTCCTTTGAGAGTCTTGGGTCTTATTATTGCAGGATATTGGACCTTCCTTATGGGTGTAGGCTTGAGATGGCTACTTGGGCCTGGATTTTATTTTGGGGTATTGTTTGGGGAATTTGGGGTGTATTTAGTATTGGGCTCGAAGCAAAAAGTCAAAATTACCCTTAGCCCAAATTTGGCCCATATAGTTTGTCCCATACTCTCTAAGTCAAGAAGTCATTGGCTTGGAGAGTACTCGTTGGTCGTGTCATCTGAACCAAAATGGGAAAGTCTTTGTTGTCTGGACTAGGATGCGATTGAGTGTCTTCAATGTCGCCTGGACAATGTGGCTAAAGTCTCGAATTTTACTCGACAGGAGTTTATGGGAGATGTCCCCAGTCGATCGAATTGGACGTTGATCCCGGTCATAATCCATACGACTAGGCTGAGGACCAATAGAGTCTTCATGTCTGGACTGAATGTAGTCCAAGTCTTTTACTTGCTTAGTCATGTCCCAGTCGACATAACCGAGTGGTGTTATTTGAAGAACTCTAATCGATTGGTCAGATGACTAATAGAGCCTACATATATGGACTGAATGTAGTCCAAGTCTTCAACTCGTCTGATGATGGCAGTGAGGTCATTCTATCAGCTGGTGAGGTATAGGGACCTAGTCAAGTCGCATGTTGTCTAGTACTAGATGAAGGTCCGGATCGGCACTTGACTCGATTAATGAGCCTCTTGAGGAGGGAGCTTGTCGACTCAATCGTTTGGTACCAGACATGGACCAAATCGAGTCTATGTGTCGTCTGAACCAGGAGAAGATCCAGGTATTGTACCAGACTCAACCACAAGCCAATTTGGGAGTGTTCCCGTCGGCTGGACTTGATGAAGGCCAGTATATATTTACTCGTTTGGTGCCAAATAGTGACAGAATCGAGTCTATATGTCGGCTGGGCCAGAAGAATGTCCATTCACTGAACTTGACTCGATCACGAGCCAATTGGAGAGCGTTCCCGTCGACTGACCTGATGAAGGCCAGGAAATCATTCACTCGCTTGGTACCGAATAGAGACCGAATCGAGTCTACATGTCGGCTGGACTGGAAGAAGGTCCATTTACTGAACTTGACTCAATCATGAGCCAATTGGGGAGCGTTCCCGTCGACTGGACCTGATGAAGGCCAATAAATCATTCACTCACTTGGTACCGAATAGGGATCGAATCGAGTCTACATGTCGGCTGGACCAGAGAAGGTCCATTTACTGAACTTGACTCGATCATGAGCAAATTGGGGAGTGTTCCCGTCGAATGGACCTGATGAAGGCCAGGAAATCATTCACTCGATTGGTACCGAACGGGACCAAATCGAGTCTACATGTCGGCTGGACAACGTACCCCTGTGACATCATTGAGGAAGTACTCAGTCGACAGAATTCTCATCGGACTTTGAACGAGCCTTGTGTTTCTCGATTTCCCAAATCGCAATAAATGCGGCGTTCATATCAAGGATGGGTTTAGGTTTCTCATTCCTAACCTCGTGTGGGAAGTATTAGATCACTACGGGATAGCTCCTTCCCAACTAATGCCAAACACATTGAGGGTGTTGATGTCGGTTGAGGTTTTGTCGTTCGAATTGGGGGTTAGATTTGGAGTAAAAGATATCTTGTATACATATTATTTGAAGGAGCTTGTAGTCGAGAAGGAAAGGTACCACATGTTCCTTCGACATAAGAGGGAGCATTTAATCATAGTGTTAACTACGAATGATCGAGGGGGATGGAAAAATGTCTATTTCTTTGTGATAGGAGAGGGTGTATTTGGGTCGATTGGGTCTGGTTGAATCCGTGAGTATTGGGATATAACGAGTGAGTGTTTCTCTCATCCTCTTTATTCTCTCCAAGACTCATTAAATTTTGATCGTCGTTTGATTATTTCTCTTGAAGGCTCGAATCGAATCACAGCTTCGACGTGACACCCGGTGTCATAGCAAATACGAATTATTTGTTGAGTATTCCTCCGCCTGAGAGGAATTGGAGGGTGATATTAGAGGAAAATAGGTTGAGGTTGACTCCGTTGTGGAAGGAAGTGTTATACCCATAAGGTATCCCCTTGCCTCTGACAAAACATATTTTGGTTGTCCTTCTCATTACTTGGGTGTGTCGGATCCTCTTCGATGAAACTTGCTTTTTACGGACCCTAATTCCTGAAGAAAATTTGTGATCAACAGAAAGGATGTCGAGTCAATTCAGGATCCCGTCGATTGAAGAAATGCTCGAAAGAAGAAAAAAGAAAAAGACTAAAGGAAAAGAGGTCGAAGTGGTTCCCGAGCCTCCACAGCCGAAAAAGGGCACCTCGCCCAATCTTCCGCTGGAAGTTTCTCATAAAGCGTCGGCTGGGTCAGGACTTCCTACAAAGAAGAGGAAGCAGCTGGTTGATCCCGAAGAAGACTTAGAGAATGTAATCATCAAAATCCCGAGGAACGCAACTGTGATGTCGGACCCATCCAGTGTGTCCGGATTTGCTGAGGGCTTGCTACTAGAGGAAGACGAGTGTCGACTCCTGACATTGGGACCACTCGAAGCGGTGAAAAGGGTTGTCGCTTGGAGTTATGAGGTAACCGCTTATTGAGCATTTCCTCATCTATTTCATTTCCATCACGAACATCGGATCTTCCTTTTTCGGACACTCGAATGTGCCATCTTCCAGCAAAAGTACGTGTAGGCCAGTCTGAAGAAGTCGATAGACTTGGAAAAGTTGAATACGGCACTGCGGAGGGAACTGGATAAAGCTAAAGCTAATTTAGATGATTCCAAGAAGAAAGCAAGGGAAGCCGAGAACGAGGCCAAGGCCATGAAGACTAAACTATAGATGACATCGACTGAATTGGAGGCTTCTAAGGAGAACGTCAATGAGTTGGAGGGACAGAAGGCGGAGTTGCTGGATTGATTAGAGGGAGTGGCCATGGAAGCTATCATAAAGGACATAATCCTCCTCATTAAGAAATACTTATCTAAAGAGCATAGCTCCTGGAATCCTAAAAAATGGATAACACTAGGGGAAAGATTGGAGGCTGGGCTTTCTTTGTCAATCGAAGACACTGGGGTTGAAGAAGGATCGGAGGTCAGTTCCAAGGAAGTAGTTGCTGAAGTGATTGAAAGACCTATTATCGAGAGAATTGAAGAGGTTCTGATGATTGGTGACACTATTAATGAGGTTGCAGAAGCCGTCACGGAAGCGTCTGGACCGATGCAGCCTATGGAGACTGACCCTCTTTCTCAGCCGGTTGATTCAGTTAAGCCTGCCGAAAGGCAAGAAGATTGATGTAGCTATGTCGTTTCGATTTTTTTTTGTAATACTGGCTTTGGCCTTTTTGTAAAGACAATATTTTCATTTGGTATATAAATTCCAATTGTCGTTTGGATGAGGGTACATTTATTTTCTGTCATCTGAATGAAATCGAATTGTTAATAACTCGTTCAATTAAAAACTTTAAGCAAAATTACACATAAAGGTAAACTGAAATAAAAATCAAATGATTAGGTCGTCCCCTTGTGATAAGACTGTAATTTATCGAGTGACCTCCAAATGTGATTATCTGCAGAACTTCTTGAGGTGAATGGCATTCCAACTGTTATGGATATGCCTACCATCCTCTGCTTTTAGTTTGTAGGCTCTGTGACCTATAACTTTCGTGATGATGTATGAACCTTCCCAAGTAGGGCCGAGTTTCCCATCCTTAACTTCTTTAGTATTTTGAAAGACTTTTCGTAATACCCAATCCCCTTCTTTGAAAGTTCTACTCCGTACTTTTTTATTGAAGTGTTTGGACATCCTCTGTCGGTAGGCTGCCTGTCATATAGATGTGTTCTCCATAAGCTCGTCAATGGTGTCGAGAGCGTTGGTCAAGAGTTGTCTGTTCGTATTCTTGTCAATCCACTGGTATCGTGGTGAAGGCACACTATAGTCGGTTGGAATGACCGCCTCAGCGCCAAAAGTCAAGGAGAATGGAGTTTCACCAGTATATGATCTTACACTCGTACGGTACGACCACAAGACTCATGGGAGTTCGTTCGCCCACGTCCTTTTTACTTTATCCAGTCTCTTCTTCAAAGTGTTCATTATGGTTTTATTGGAAGACTCGGCTTGACCGTTAGCTTGCGGATAGCGCGGGGTGGAGAAGCTTAATTTGATTCCCCAATTTCTGCAAAAGTCTTGGAAGTGGTGACTGATGAATTGGGATCCATTGTCAGTAACGATCTCCCTAGGTAAACAAAAATGACAGATGATGTTCTTCCATATAAAGCTATGCATTTCCTTGACCCTTACCCTCGCGAAGGCCTCTGCTTCGATCCATTTGGAGTAGTAGTCTGTCAATGCCAGCATATAGACTCGTTGTCCCGATGCGGCTGGTAGTTTCCCAACGATGTCCATTCCTCATTTTATAAATGGCCAATGGGATAAAATAGAACTGGGTTTCTCCGGTGGGAGATGAGAGACTGGGGCGAACCTTTCATATTTCTCACATTTATGAGCGTAGTCTACTGCGTCGGCTCGCATTGTTGGCCAGTAGTATCCGGCCGTGTGGGCTTGACTTGCAAGACTTCTTCCTCCTGAGTGATTTCCATATTCCCCTTCATGTAATTCGGCTAACACGTATTTGGATTCTTCAGGAGTAAGACACTTGAGGTAGGGCCCGGAGAGGGATCTTCTCAGTAGCTGGTTGTCATAAAGAGTGAACCGCACAGCTTGTCGCTGTATCTTTTGAGCGACTACCTTGTCTGTTGGTAGTATGCCTTCTTCTAGGTACTTGATCAAATGCGACATCCATGAGTCGACTTGTTCGATGTGGGAGATGACTACACCTTATAATTTAGCAATAGCCAGCCATTGTAGATATGCTACCGGTATGGCACAAATATTTTCTTCTTATAGGGTGGACCCGAGAGTAGCCAGAGCATCCGCATTAATATTCTCGATTCTGGGAATCCGTGAGATTACAAATGATTCTAATGAAGACTAGATTTATTTTACCTTCGATAAGTAGGTTGCCATTTGAGCTCCTGAGCTTGGTAAGATCCTTGGAGATGGTTGGCAACTAGTTGAGAATCTGACGTCGCCTCAACTCTCTTTGCTCTAAATTCTTTAAGCAGTGTTAGTCCGGCTATCAAGGCTTCGTACTCGGCCTCATTGTTGGTAGTCTGGAAGCCATATTTAAACGTCTGATGTATAATGTCGCCTGAGGGAGTAGTGATCACAACTCCTAATCCGGAACCACGTATGTTGGATGAACCATCTACTGCAAGTCTCCATACATCAGTTGAATGGACATAATGTACCTCATTTTCCACATCAGCTTGTGGGCTGAGACTGAAGTTCGCCACGAAATCCGCGAGTGCTTGGGACTTGATGGCGGTTCGCGGCTGGTAGGTGATTTCGTACTCTCTGAGCTCAACATCTCATTTGGTCAGTCTTTCAGAGAGTTCGGGCTTGTGAAGAATGCTCCTTAAAGGGTAGGAGGTATAAACGGTGACTGGATGGCCCTGAAAGTAGGGATGTAGCTTCTGTGCCGCCATTACTAGGGCGAGAACCAGTTTCTCCATTTGAGTATACCGAGTCTCCTTGTCGAGCAGTTTTTTGCTTACATAGTAGACTGGGAGTTGTTGCCCTTCATCTTCCCTAATCAAAACTGCGCTGACCGCTTGCGGTGAAACTCCAAGGTATAGGAATATCCTTTCACCGTCGACTGGTTTAGACAGGAGTGAAGGTGTGGTCAAGTATTCTTTTAGTCTTTTTAAGGCCTCTTCGCAGGCTGGGTCCATTCGAATTTCTTTGCCTTCCCAAAGGTGGAGAAAAATAAGAAACTCTTGTCTGTAGACTTGGAAATTAACCTGTTAAGAGCGGCGATTCTCCCCTTAAGTCGCATGACTGCTTTAGGGTTTGTTGGGGATGGAATGTCGAGGATGGTTTTTATCTGCTCCGGGTTAGCTTCTATACCACATCGAGTGACCAGGTACCCAAGAAATTTCCCCGAGGCTACCCCGAAGGCACACTTGGTGGGGTTTAACTTCATCCCATACTTCCTCATCACGTCGAATGCCTCCTCTAGGTGGGCCAAATGTTGCTTGCCTTGCAATGATTTCACCAACACGTCATCAATGTAGACTTCCATGGTTTTCCCAATCTGATGGGAAAACATCTTGTTGACGAGGCGTTGGTAGGTAGCCTCAGCATTCTTTAGTCCGAATGGCATCACTTTATAATAGTAGATTCCTCTATTGGTGATAAATGTTTTCTTCTCCTGGTCGTCTGGATTAGACCCGGCCGGCGGTTCGGTTCCGGTTCGGAACCGAACCGAACCAGCCGGTTTCCGGTTCCACACTTAAGTGGAACCAAAAATTTGAACCGAATCGGAACCGACCGGTTCGGTTCCTAACCTTTTTTTTAAAATTTTGAAAATTAATTAAAATAAATGAGATTAATTTTATAAATAAATAAAATTATTACATTGAAGAGCTTGAGCTTAAATTTTTAAAAATTTAAGTTGCATACGTATCCTTCAAGGGTGAGAGGAATCAAAGCTCACGTAGTTCCATTACAATTTTAAGACATATCCCCCTTTTAAATTACAATTTTACAATTATCAATCATCATTATCAGTTGATCATTCGACTCCGGTTCCGCTTGCTCTTGTTGTTGCACTTGCAGAAGCATTATCGAACAAATCTTCAAAATCATCGGGGGCATCTTCTTGTTGTCTCAGATCAGCTCGAGTCCAATCATCCACACAAGCTATTGCTCCTAGAGTGCTTGGATGTAATGAAGATTTTCTAGCTTCCAATATATTACCTCCCAAGCTGAAGGCTTGCTCAACCGCAACGGTGGAAATAGGTGCTGCCAATATCTCTTTAGCAATAATTGATAAAACAAGATATATATTTTGATGTCGGTTCCACCATTCAAGGATTTTAAAATTTTTACTGCATAAACTTTCATTAGAAAATTCAAAATTTGTAGATAAATAATTATCTAATTCAGGGTTATTAGTTGTCGTATCCCTAACTTTTTTATTTCGTTGCAATAACCAACGATCCCCTGCGCTAAGTCTTGTTTGAATTACCGGTTCGCTACTACTAGATTTACCTAATGTTCCTAAGTTATATCTTACAATATAATCATTAAATAAAACAATTAAATCATTTCTTAATTTCATCATTAATCTTGTAAGATCAATTTCATCTAATATTCCTAAATAACCATAATAAGCTTGTAAAGCACCATTCAAACCTTCTAATTTAAATCTAGGATCAAAAACAGCAGCAATAAGATAAAGAAAATGAATTTCTCTAAAATAATTCAACCATTTTACCTTCATAACAGTAATGGCTTCTAACAAAACAATATCATTAGGATCGCTACTGTCAACATGCTCATCGAGAGTGCCAACAATATTTAAACTCTCAAGAAGAAATAAATGTGCTGTAGGATAATAAACACCGCTAAAAACTAAAGTAGCATCATTAAAAACTCTTAAAATATCTAAAAAAATTTCACAAATATTCCATTGACTAGGATAAAGTGTGACATTTTGAGAAAAAAAACTACATAATGCATCTTTGTATTGAAATGCTTGACATAAAAGAAAATAAGTTGAATTCCAACGTGTTGGAACATCTCTTGAAAATTTAATCGGTTTAATACCATTTATTTTACAAAACTTCGTCCATTCTCTCATACCTTGAGAATATGACCAAATACAGTTAAGTGCCGTTTTAATTGGATCAAGGAAAGGTGATAATAATTTTAGACTGTCTTCCTTTAGTAGCAAGCCCTCAGCAAATCGAACCCGTAAAGATTAGATTTAGAATCTAAGTCGTAAAGGCTCATTAATAAAGTGTAATTATTTAATTTGGAATTAAATAAAGATTAGTATTAAATACAAATTAAATTGGATTTAATGTTGTAGTTTGATATAATTCGAGAATTCGTACTTTGAGTACTTATTCTTAAAACGAGTTTGACTCGCGCAAATCAAATCTTTGTTTGAACATTGGATGGTCATTAATTTCAGATTAATTAATTGGATTAGATTGATTGATAACATGCTTTGTGTGAATACATGGATGTGATGTATGAATAATGTATATCAGATGGATATTAGATGGGTGAGGGCAATTTTGAAAATTGTTGTAATAAATTTAGAATTTATTAAATTGGACCTGCGTGTCCAGCCTATTACCTCTTGATTCTTTGTATTTCTCTTCTCACATATTCCCCTCAATGTAAATGAGGTTTCTTTAGAAGTGTTATGTAATTGGGTAGAAGTAAGAATTGTGCTAGCGGGAGAGAGGAAAGTGAGAGATTTGTTCTAGGAACAAGTTGTTTTAAATATCCATCCGCATATCATTATTAATTTATTTACGCACCTTATTATGTTTTTAGAATGCATGTTTAAGGGTGTATGATGAGACCTAATCAAAGATAATTAATTGGTTGCCAATTACACGAAAAACCTTCAACATATATTAAGTGTTTTTCCTTCCATTGAATGATTCATTCTCAAGATCCAAGATTGGCACTGGTTTGTTGGCCAAAGTCAAGACCTTTGACCATCGCGGATGTGTTTGAATCATAAAGGCTTTGTTCCATATCGCATGTCTTGTCCAAGTTGTGATTTATTGGCCAAAGTCAAGATCACTTCTTGTCCATCGACATCGATTACGAAGCTTTCCAAGGTCAATGGGTTCCGCTTAACTGGAATCATTAAGTTTGTTGTGCCAAAGCCAAGGCTTAGTTGATTCAGAGGAAAAAAGTTAGGCAATATATTGGATATATTGGCATATATTATATATGTGTTTCGGACTTGGATGTCCACCTATTGGATCTAGGAATTGAATGAGATCCAATTGATCTTAGAGATCTACCTAGTTAAATATCATACAGCTTGTTGGCCAAAGTCAAGGTTGTGTGTTATTTAACGGGATCCTAGCCCACTAGGAAACAAGGTTTCCCGAGTACTCAACAGAGGGTTAGAGGCTCGCCAAAAAAATAGTGGGAGGCAAGTATTAAATTTGTAATTTCGTTTAGATACTTGCCAATAAATATATTAGTTGGACTAATATTTAATCGTTGTTTTAATTAAACTGTTGGACTGTATTCAAACTACTTCAAATAATAGTTGATTATATAATTGGATTATAGTAATCAATATATTTGAATTTAACCAATCAAATTATAGTTGATTATATAGTTAGACTATAGTTATCATTATAATCAATAGTACATGAAATCGTTGATTGGATATTTGGACTATAGCAATCAAGATAAATGAAATATTAGCGTTTAAAACATAAACCTGGGTAAAAAAATGTACTTAAACGGCTTTAATTTTGAAATTGGGAATAATACATCAGGATAGTCCTGGGAATTGAGAAATTATTCTATTTGATAGAATCACATCTCGGGCCTAAACCCGAAGTTGAGCAAATAGTAGAACATGATCTTTGGAAGATTCATGTGATGATAACATTAGTGCTCAATCCGTTATGCTTACTGCAATGACACTTTAATTCAATCGTCAGAATTATGGATTAGATCCTTATAGTATGATATTGAAATTAAAGGATCTTCATAGATCTATTCTTAGATCTTAGAAGTACAAATTGCAAAAGAAGTTTTTTCGCTCGTGTATGTCAGAGGGTACATCTGTCGAGCACTAGGTGTCGCAGATGATTGCTATCATCAATCATCTAGGTTAGCTGGGCATTACCTACGTGGCCGAGACTACCAAAGATTTGATCTTATAGTCTCTACCCGAAAGCTGAGGCAGGTTCATTGTGAACCAAGAGTAAACTCTTGGAGAGTTGGTGGTTATGCTCTAGGAGGCAGAGCCAGAGCTTCTAAAAGGGGAAAATGCAAAATCATCAAAGTCTTCTAGGAAGACAAATGACATATCCCAAGATGTCTGCCTAAACTGTGGCAAACGGGGTCACTGAAAGCGTGACTGCCGTATGGACAAGGCAGACATGAAGGAAGTGAAGACGGGCAAGGCTCCGACTTCAAATATATTTGTCATTAACATGTTCCCTATTAGTTTCAAAATTGGATTTTGATACTAGATGTGGTACATAGATATGTTCTGTTGTGCAGAATCTGCTGATAAGCAGGATACTGACTTCAGTTGAGATTGATCTGCGAATCGGAAACGGGACGAAAGTCGTTGTTTTAACCGTAGAAACCTAAGTTTAGGAACTACCTTTCGGGTATGTACTTAAATTAGGAAACTGTTAAAATGTAACTAGTTTGACTAGAAACATTATCTCTATATCAGAGTATAACTCGTTGCGGGTATACCTTTATATTCTAGAACACTAAAGTGTTTCATTTTATAAAGATGATATTGAGATAAACACATTAGATGTGAATAACAGTATTTATATTTAGAATATAAATAAATCTCAAACATATAACATGACAAACAAATAGCTCAAACTGATTTGATCAGATGAGACTTATTTGTGGCATTGTTGTCTGGGACACATTAACAAGACTCGTATATCCACACTTTCGAAGAGTGTGTACTAGGACAGATTTGATCCTGTTCAAATAATGTCTACGAATCTAGTCTATTAGGCAAAGTGCCTAAATCACCTTTTACTTGGTAAAAGTGTAAGTGCCATCGATCTGTTAGCCCTCGTTCATAGTGACGTAAGTGGGCCCATATCTAACAAGGCTAGAGGTGGATATGAACACTTCGTAACCTTTACGGATGTGGCATCGCGTTATGGTTATGTGTTTCTTTTGAAACACGAATCAGAAACTTTTGTTTAAATTCAAAGAGTTTTGACACGAAGTAGACAGACAGATCGGCTAAAGTATTAAACCGTCACGGTTAGACCGTTGTGGAAAATACTTAAGCAATAATTTTCTCAATTACCTGAAAGAGTATAGTATTCTTTCACAATGACTCCTCCCGGAACACCTCAATTTAATGGTGTGTCCGAACGGAGAAACCGAATTTTGTTGGACATGATAAGGTTAATCATGAGTCGCTCTAAGCTACCATTTTCCTTCTAGGGATACGCATTAAACAGTGCAATACTTATTTTGAATAAGGTTCCATGAAAATCTGTTTGACAGACTTCATATTAGATATGAACAGGAAAGAAACGGGTTTTCTCATTCATGAAGATTTGGGAATGCTGGGCATATGTTTGGATGATACCAAACTAGAACCCAAATCGGATAAGTGAATAATTGTAGGTTATCCTAGGGAAACCAAAGTATAGTACTTATACAACTCACAAGAGAACAATGTAATTGTTGCTCATCATGCGGTTTTCCTAAGAGGAATACCTATATGCAGTGGTAAGTGGGAGGAAAGTAAAACTCGATGAAAATCATAGTAATACTGTTCCTGGCACCGAGTCCTAATGGAACACAAACAGTTCATCAAGGATGAAACTATACCACAATCTTCGAATACACAAGAACCGCGTAAGTCGGAGAGAGTCAGAAAACAACCTATGAGGTATGGGTTTCTGATCTCACCTAGTAACGATGTCAATCTTATTGAGGAAGACAAGCTGACTACGTATGAGGAAGTGATCCAAGGTATCGACTCCCTATTATGGCAAAGTGCCATGAAATTCGAAATGGATTCCATGTATACCAACCAAGTTTAGACACTAGTTGATGTACCAGAAGGCATTGTGCCTATTGGTACTATATAAGTCTTCAAGGAAGACATACATGGATGGCGATATACCAACGTACTAAGCTAGGCTTTGAGCATATGGAGTCACAATCAGGCCAATCCAAGTGAGAGTCACTGGATTGATGTTAAGAATGTCCTTAAGTATCTTAGATGGACTAAGGATACTTTCTTAAGCTATGGAGAATGAGAACTTGAAGTGACTAGGTTCACCATTGCAAGTTTCCAAACCGACAAAGACGACTGTAAGTCGCAATAAGGGTAATATATAGTTTGAATAACGGAACAGTGAGCTGGAAATCTTCCAAGCAAAATATTGTTGCCGAATAAACAACAAAAGCGAAATATTGCTACAACTGAGGCAGCAATAGAAGCACTTTGGATCTATATAATCCTAATTGGATTAGGAGTAGTTCTGTTAGCTGCTGAGCTAGGCTATAGCACAGGCTAAAGAATTAATGGTCTCATCAACGATCCAAGTATATACTTCAACTATTCATCTGATTCGTTTGGATCATACATCATGGTGATGTGATGATCGAATAAATCACATCAGATGATAACTTTGCAAATCCGCTGACGAAAGCAGTTTCTCAGCAGAAATTTGAGCGACCCGTACATAGTTCAAGTGTAGGACACTTGAGTGATTGGCTATAGGCCAAGTGGGAGATTGTTGGACAATTATGACCCATAGCATCACTATTTGTACAGAACATTGTGTTGTTGTACAAATTAACTATGTGACAAAGGAAATTGCCCTTTTATCATTTGTAATTGGATTATCGGGATATATAATGATAAAAGTCCATATGATTAGTTCCGGATTAATAAGATATGAGACAGTATTAATCCATTAAGGTTTAATCATTAAAACATCCATAGTCGTAGTATTATCGAGATTGGACATCGATAATGCGAAATAGACTAGTATTGCACTTATGCGTGTTATGGGAGCATAACGGCATAGTTCTCATATATTTGGGTATTGGATACTCATGCAAGTGTAATAGGAGGTTGTGTTTACCGATGGTACGGAAACAGCTTCGCTCTGGATAGACCCCTCGGAATTCCATTGGTAGTATGACTATGTGTCTATGGAAGTCCGAATCAGGGTAGGTGTATTTGGTCTTAACCTGAGACTTGCATCGCTAATACTTGCGACAATCCATATACTTTGGTTTTAGTCGTCCAGGGCTTTAACCGGTTCTGTGTACGCCTCTTCTGGGTATATTGAGAATCGTAGTGTATTGGGTGTGATGTCAAGATGGAAGTATCACTCCAGTCATATGGAGATGATAGTCACGTAGGATACGAAACTGGTGCTCTTATATGTTGCAGCTATCGGGATAATATGACTAGGTCATAGTTAGCCGATTATAGAGACTAGTTACCAGAGATCTGATATGTGCTTCGTACGGGGCAGACACAATTCCAGCCCCAGGCCTAGCATGTGACATCTGATACTGGATCGCAATACTACGTATACTACGTCTGATATAGATTACATATTCCTTTAAGAATATTCCTGGAGAATTGGGTAGGCACGGTGTTTTGCTAGAAGCCAACCATGTCTTGTAAATCGGTAAAAACGTAGTACTAGGTACGTACGTATTCGGATAGTTCGACGACCGGATTTACTACCAACATATCTGGGGATCTCATGGGTCGCTTCCCGAACATTCACCGATGACGTATGACTCGCACATTATTAATCTATGATTAATTAATAGAGAGAGAAAATTAATCTGGGATTAATTATGGAGATATTTTATCTGGGATAAAATACTATTTAAAGAAAGAGAACGATTAATTTGGAATTAATCGATAAAATAATATATTTGATATATTAAACGAAATTAGATTTCGACGCGGAATTAAAATTGGATTTTAATTCGGGCGAACGAGTTAATTTAGAATTAATTCGCCAGCGATGTGGATAGTAATTTTGCTATGCATAATTATTTAATTAAATTTGATTTAATTACGTCGCAACGGAAAATTCGTTAATTCGAATTAGCGAACCCGAGCCCGGGAGTGTTTGCGGGCCCACTCGCATTTCGAATCAAGTGGGTCCCACAAGTCACATCACGCGTCACATCACTAATCAACTTTATCACTTTAATGTGATGGAAGTTGTTGGTTGATGGTTGAGTGTGGAACACACTAAAGTGATGGCTTGAAAGACATTTACCATTTTTTAATTAGTTTGGTATTTGACTTTCATTTTGTGGATTTATAATACACAACACACAAAAAAACACAATTCTTCTCTCCCTCTTCTTCCTCACGGCATTGGGTGCCAATTTTCTCTCAATTTCTCTCATGGCCGAGAGTTACAATGAGCAAAGGGAAATTTTGTGGCAAAATTTCCAAGGTGCTAGCACACTAAATGAGTCTCACAAAGGTGATAGGGAAACTCATTCATGAGCATGGAATCTCAAATCAAAGCTTGGAGCTTGGAGGACATCCATGGAGAGTCATGGCCGAATCTTGGAGGAGCACAAAATGGAGGCATTGCCGAGAGCTTCAAGGGAGCAAGAAATTTTTTGTGTTCGTCGCATCCAAAAGCCGATCAAAGTGAGTATTCTGCAACTTTAACTTTGATGTATTCACATGTTTTCATTGCTTAATTGATCTTGGGAAGACTTAGAAAACCCAACAGCCTGGCGCCGGGTAGGTTGGACAGAATTGCCTCCTTGAATTCCTCAATCTCCCTACGCATGGAATAGGCTATATTTGGAGTCTGTTCGGCTGGTGGTATTTGTTGATTCCTCTCGTGATTTGTTGGATGGTCTTCGGGTGGGGGAATGTCGCATGTTTCATTGCCGGGTGTCTATATGAAGTTGAGCTGATGGTCAGGCGATTGGGAGGATCTGGGAATCCTCCTCGTCTGGAAGTGGATGAAATATGCTCCAACTATCTTTGGAGGTCGCTATTAGAACTCTTCATGGCTGAATTCTCTTCTTCCAAGACCTGCAATCGTTCCTGGAGGATGGCCAATTGGTTTGCTATGAGATCCAAAGGCTCACTGCTCGAAGCCATTGTTATGTTCGCAAGTCCCGTAGACTGAATATAGGTTTGTTTACTATAAATCGCTAGGGTCCCACGGTGGGCGCCAAATTATAGACGCTGGTTTTCGGCCGAGGTCCACAATCGAGAATTTGGTTGGGGCACTAGCGATCCTGTAAAATAAGAAGGTAGAGTGAGCGGGGAGTACTGGCCACCGGTGTGGTGGATGCCGAAGGTACTCCGACGCCCAAGTTAGTAGTGGAAATGAGATGTAAATACTGTAGAATGATGAGCAAGGTCAGATATTACTTTGATCCTCGTGAGCTTCCGTGAGGGCGGTAGGTAGGGGGTTCTGAGAGTTCTGGACTGAATATTGTAAAGCTATAAGTAGTAGAGCTTGTGTGTCCTTTCTCGTAGACTTTCTTCTCTTTTATATACACTCTCGGGAAACATGTGTATTTATTGCAATTGATTGCTCGTCTGTTGGATGATGGTAACGGCTGATTCATGGGCTATTTATTGCAATTGATTGCTCGTCTGTTGGATGATGGAAGCGAAAAGTTAAAATCACCCTTAACCCAAATTTGGCCCATACATCAATCAGATGGTATTATTATTTAATTTTTTTCAGAAAAATATTTTCACATTAATTTTGATTTTTGTGTTGCTATTGGTAGTGGATTAGGGAAATTTGTTAGGTTTTAGAGAATTAAAAATCAAATAAATAAACAAATAAATTATGTTGCTGCTGACTGCTGTTATTTTAGGCAAATCAACTCTCATTTAAAATGAATAATTGAGTTTGATTTATTGTCATGAAAGCTTGCAACTCTTATATATGATTTACGGATCTATACATGGATTAGTTCTATTAATAAACAATTTTCTTTTATTAGATAGCAATTAGTGATTATATATTCAACAACCATATTTTTTCCTATCACCTCAAATAAATGTGGGGTTTTGATTGTTTATTTATTTGTTTTGTTCTGTTTTTCTTTTTTATTGTGAATGGATTGGACATAAGGGAGGGTGTATGATAGTTGATTCAACGGGGAGATAGATTATGGTCGTATACCTATAAATAGAGGTTTTGCCGTTATAATATACTTATCTTATTATATATGGTTGTATATTTGTATACATAGATAAAGAACTTTACTCCATGTTTTGTATACTTGAAATGCTTCATCCACAAAACATTTGTTCTCTATTATTATTTAAATTAAATAATTGTGAACACAATCATGACCACTAAATGTACTCGGAGAGAAGAATTATTAATACAAACTTCATATCATAAATTTATAAATATAATATAATATAATTTGTAAGTGTGACATAACGTGAATATAATTGAATAATTGATTTTCTATATTAAAATAGTTTAGCACTATCTCTATGTACGCATAATTTTCTTGGAAGATATTGGTGGGAGATGCATAAGACTCTTAAAATTAAAGTAGTTACATAACAATGTTGGGGTCCCATATGTTTAAATCAATATTTATTGTAATTTAGTGGAAGCAAAACTTAGGAAATATATCAACTTTTTTAATCATAGATCATGTCAAATTTAAACTCTTTTTTCTTTTTTCCTTCACATTTTCTAACATATATTCTCTTTTAGTTATAAATATATGTTGATAATTAATATTCCAACACTTTAATTAGCTTGCCATCCCAAGTCACTTTCTTCTTCTTCTTCTTCTTCTTTTTTTTTTGGGGGGTTTATGAGAGTATTAAGAGAAACATTTGAAGGTTTTCCAATTTTATTTTTTGCAACTTTGAGCAACAGTCCAATGCGATACATGTCAAAGAATTTTTTTTTGGAATCGTTGGAAATTTCGCCGCCAAATCACCCATTGCGGGCTTAAATGGAGCAGATAAAATCTCCGGCTGTCCCAGACTCTTACAAGAATCACACTCTCTGGATTCGAACTCAGGACCTGAATGTCAGGTCCAGAGCCTTACACCACCAAGTCACGCCCATTATGGACGATACATGTTAAGGAATGTGTTGATCTAATCCATAATAATACTAGTGAATATATAGTATAAGTGTAGGAGAGACATGTCCCTTAAGAAGTGTCTTATGAGAAAGACACAAGTTGAAGGGACATGTCCTCTAAATTGGAAGAACACATCTCTAGGCTCCAAATGACATAAAGAATGGGTATAACCATTAGGAGGGTTACACCCTAAACCAAAAGGTGCCCACAGAGACACCATTCTATGCCTATAAAAATAGGGCATTGAGTTCATTTTCTTCCATCCAGAAATTCCAACATTTATTAATAGTTAGAGAGTCAAGTTTAATAAAGAGTTTCCTTCATTTTCCTTGTTCAAGTTCTTGTGAAGGGAGTGCCCATACTACAAGAAACATCCAAGTAATCTTGAGAGAACGTTAGCCACAAGACATCCGTAGAATACCGAGACAGTGCTAATAAGTTCTTAAGGACAGAGACAACTCGACTTGGATTCAGTTTCAATCATCTTCAACCTTTTTCCAGGTTTCCTCTAAGTCTTATAGTTTATATTCTGGTTTGGTATGTTAGTGATAAATATGCATGTTAATTTGATTTAATAACACATATAGAACAACAATCTTAAGAACTTATTACCTTTACATGTGTTATTATATTTGTTTTGGCATGTTTGAATGGTCTTCTTCCTGGAAAATGTATCATGCGCATAAAAAATATATAAGGGCGTTCGAATGCCCGATGAATTCATAGGGAAAACCATGTATTTCACGTTTCGTTCGAATGTGTATTCAAACGCAACTCGAACGCAAGTCATCTGGATAGTTCCGTTTGAATGGATATTTAAACACAACACGAACGTGAATTCTCTGGAAAAGTTCGATCGAACGAGTTTACGAACACAACACAAACGTGAACTCTCTTGAAAAATTCGTTCGAACGCGTTTAATAGGACCCACCTACATATTATATTTTTAAACATGTGAGACCCACCTACATATTTTATTTATTTATTTTCTTCATCTTTCGATGCCCGTAAAATTCCTTGACTTTAACATATGAGAGTATTAGGAGAAACATTTAAAGGTTTTCCAATTTTATTTTTTGCAACTTTGGGCAACGGTCCAATGCGATACATGCTGAGGAATGTGTTGATCTAATTCATTAAAAAAACAAAAAACAACCCCATCTCGTCCAATAGTTATTTATTTATACAACGCCAAATACTAATGTATATATAGAGGATTAGGAATGTATTGTTGAGTATATTAACGTTTGATATAAAATTTAATGAAGTTATAAATTATCTTATATTCTCACTGCAAAACTTATAAATTATCTTATACTCTCAATTAATATTATATACCAAACAGTGCCTAATAATTATATGATATATATTTGTCATGTTTTTATGATAGATTTTATGACAGAAAAATATTATTATTTTATAATATACTTAGTGATATAATTTTTCTATCATTAAATAAATATCATTGATATATTCTCATTTTTTTTTAGTAGTGATGACTTTTTTCGAGTTTCAATCACATATTTCTAGTAGTGATGATTTTTTTTCGAATTTGAAGAAAAATCAATGAGGAAGACTATAAGTTAAAGTTGGAAGATGATTTGCTGACGTACTGTAAGTTCTATTATTTAGACTGTATTCAAACTCGTCAATGACATTATTTTTTTATGTCGAGGGAAATGGTGTAGGAGAATTTAGGGACATTGTATATTATATATATATTGTTATTTTAGTACTATATTCTTATTTGTGTAATCTCATTATTTTCACATTTATATTTAAATAATAAAATCATTCTTTCTTTATTCTTTGCCAAAATTTATCTAAACCTCGTTGGTCAAGTCATTTAGAGTAAAACCTCATCTATTATCGCCATAATGTATATTTATCCGTCGGTGAATTTAGGCCCACATCTATTGGAATAATGGCAGAGCCCCATATAATTAAGTGGGGACAATTGCTTTACTCAATTTAAAAATATATTAAAATATGTCATATAAAATAATAAAAAATTTAATTTATTAATAATATAATTTTGATTTGTCTCTATTAAAAAGAAAAATTGAATCAAAATTTTATTACTGGGAAGTGGAAACTACAAATAGTAAAAAGTTATAGGTCAAAGAACTGCCCTTGTGTTAGCGTTCGACAATATGTTTAGTTGACCTATTATCCTACTTCTGCTTTTGTTCTCTTGCTACGTAATAACTATTTGTAGCGTATATCATATATGGATAGCTATTTCATCATCAAATTCACAAATTCAATGGTACCCGCCGGATATGAATAAGATTTGATATGTTTTTTTAACGAATAATGGATAGATTTAATATTATAAATTAAAATCTGTTGCGGGTAGTAGGTGGGGTTTGATAAATGGATAAACCCGGCATATATCTGTATTGGTTATCCGCCAATCCGTCAATTTTTTATTTTATTTAGATTTATTTTTTTATAATATTTCTTTAGGAACAAAATAATTAGTTTGAGAAAACTTAATTTATATCAACTATAAAAGTGTGAAAAATTAATTCTAATTCATTATTGAAAATCTAATTCTAATTCATTATTACTCTCTACTATAAGATGCAAATTAATTCTCAGTGGCTGCACTCTCATTTTACTCTTCATGCATCTTATATTTATATATATATAAATATGTATAAGTTTAAAACATATCATTTGAGTTTTATTGTGAAAGTGATTACTGAGAATTGATATTTGATTGTGTATATGTGCCGTGTTAGACAATCTATTTTTATTTTTTGAATTGGGTATTTGGTAGAATTAAACAACAGTGAGTAGATTTGAAGTAAAGTATTTTTATGAAAGAAAGGTTTTGATAGAAATTGTTTAATTTGTTGTTTGAATTGGTTATTTTAACAACATAAAAAAATTATCATGTTGATTTTTAAAGTTAGATTGTGTTGTTGTTGACGGTGGATTTTGGTCTCAGGGTAATACAGGAATATTACCTCTGAGGGAATCCTCCTCCAACTGTGAATTTGTTTGGTTATGCGGGACCAAAAACAAATTTAGCGGAAAACAAGAAATACGCCAATCAGACAAGGTGATTTAACGTGGTTCGGTGGATTTTGGGATCCGACCTACGTCCACGGGCAAGAACAGGGTGGTGCTTTTTTATTACTCAAATACACTCCTCGGGTCTCTTCTTTTCTTTTACAAATCAGAGCTCTATGATTCTAATCTCTCACTCTTGTGATGATTTTCAGATGATCTTTTACACATGCTCTACCCTCCTATTTATAATAATACAGAAATCAGATTCCTATTTGCGTAAGAAATCCTATTTGGACTCAATCTTCTCTTCTTGTAGGGTTTCCTGATCCGGTGCTGCCTTCTCCTTCCGTATTCCCTTTTGGATTCTGACTCCTTCTCCTTGCGAGAGTAGGATATCTTTCTTATCTTATCCATAAGAATGGGGTGCTTTTGTCTTGAACACGGCCCGTTGTCTGGTCGGTCTTAATGAGGTCGGCCATGACAATCTTTTATACTGAGAGCGCTCCTGCCGACCTCTATAGTGCTCGGTCATCTGAACCAAAGTGGTCGGTCTTCACATGAACTGGTCGGATCGGCTACATGATCTTAGCCAGACAGAGAATTTACCCTTTTGTTCTTGTCGTGCTGTCTTAAATGTTGTAGCGCCTGAAAACACCATCAACATCTGTCCCATAGTTCTCGGTTCCAACGAGTATGTGAGTTGGTACCGGGAACTATATGAAGAGGGTGTGCTGATTGTCTTCGCTGGTAGTTGTCCCAGGGTGCAAAAAAGAATTTTCTTGCCGTTCCAATCATCTTTCCTCGAGACGTACAACCGTCATGTCTTCTTAAATGCCTATCAAATCAACCTTTAGGGTTTCTTCTAATGTTCGACACTTGTCGAACATCCGCTGGGTTCCCGCCAAAAGAGGGGACGAATCGACCGCGCAGAGGCGTTTTCTCAGTGGGTTGATCTCAGCCGTCTGTTTGAACTTGGGAGGCCCCTTTTGTGGCCGACACTTGGCGTTCATCCGGGCTCTTCCTTTAGATCCAATGGTCACGAGCGTCCTGGTCACGACTATAAGAAGGGGAGGTTTCTACTGTTCCATCTTTTTCGGCAATTTCTCCTTCCTCTCTGCAAGCATCTCGGTTGATTTGCTTATATCTGCATCTCGGATTTCAACTGCGGGCTTCGTTCTCTGCTGTGAGCATAAGGAGCGGGCATTTACCGTACTGCACGACCTCCTGTTTTTTCCGAGAAGAACAAGTAGGTTCTCTGAACGACTTCTCCTCTTTTTTATGCTGTGACTCTGTTTGTTTATTTTACTTAGGGAGAGACTTGTGGTTTTGCTGGGTCTTGCTTTAGGGCACTTTTTAGAGACTCTCTATCTAGTTTAGCACGGACACCGTGGGTAGCTCCTCATAGACTGATTCTCCTCCCTTCACTGTTTTTCTGGGTGTCAGGGATGTCTGACAATAGTTCTCCTCTCCGAAAGGGCCTGCCAAGATTTCAACTCCCCCTGCTGAAGAGCTCTCCTCGGGCTCAGGGGCACCTAGTGTAGAAGACCTTGACACTACCCCCACTGCTTCTGAGATCGAAAACGACTCCTACCATCAGAGAGTTCCTCGGAAGGACCCAGAGCCTGGTGAACTTGGGTCGTCGGCTCTGGATATGAACCGTCCCTCCAAGATAACCGAGGATGATCTCGCCCTTCTCCGTGAGCGGTATAATATTCCGATAGACATCGCCCTTGAAGTTCCCGGCCCGATGGATCGTGCTAGTCAGCCCGATGAGGGCTCGGTGGCGCTTCTTCCTATCTTTTTTGAATGTGGGCTGCGGCTGCCGATGCAACGCTATTTCGCTTGGATGCTGGCCGAGATGGAGCTTGCCCCTTGCCAATTGAGCTTGAATAGCTGGAGGATCCTAGCCGGCATATATGTGGTCTGGCACTGGGCAGGTTTGGGTGTACCTTGCTTGGAAGAGGTGAAGAGGTTGTACCGTTTGAAGTCTAACCCAAAGACTCACTACGGTTGGTATTACCTCTCTCTCTTACGATAGCTCGTCCAACCTTGTCCAGAAGCTCCCTGACTCCAACAAGAACTTCAAAGACCTTTGGTTCTGGGCTACTGGGGATTGGGGTCGGGTCCTGAGATCGTTTGAGGAGGACGTCTCGGTTCCGGATATTTTCAGAGCTGGAGGTTAGGAGTTTAATACCCCTTTTGTCTTTCTTTATTCCCATTCTTAGTTTCTTAGGTTTCTGACATCTCTGGTTTCCCCCAGCTTGTTGGCGAGATGCTCCAAAGGTTTCTCGTCAGGTTCGGAGGCGGGTACATTGGGCTCGGGGATATGCTGCCCCCTGGCGGAATTTGGTCAATGATGCGGCCTTTGTTGAGTCAGGCCTCATTCAGACCGTCCCCCCGGAAGTATCTGGTCGGATAGGTAGGTGTCTGATGGCTATTTTGATGATCTTCCCTGTTTGTTTCATCATGTTTGATATCTTTGTTATATGCTCGGTCCCTGATTTTCTTCTTTTTTGTAGGCATGTCGAAGAGGCCTAAGTTTCTTGAGAAGTTGGCCGGTACCATGAAGAAAGCCGGCCGTGCTGATGTTGGAACTTCCCGGCACAGCCTGACACTGCTGGGGCTGAGCGGGCGTCTCAAGGAGGTGTCCAGCCTGCTGCTCTCGGAGTCTCTCTTCTCTCCTGGTGCACAATCATCGGGGTCCGCTCGTCTCACCAGTCCGCCAAAGCCTCTTAGGAAGAGGAGGCGTCAATTTGGGGCCGAGGAGACCGAGCTGGTCCAAGAGGAGGAGGAAGAACTGCTCCGGTTAAGAGGAAGGATGTCCGTAGGGGGAGGAAGTCCTCTGAAGGCTCCTCCAAAAAACGGAAGGGCCCTGTGGTCCTCGGGGTGGACGACTTGGGGGAAAACATCCGGGAGGCCACTTCCCATTTAGTGCCGGCCTTCAATGAATTGGCCGAGGTGATTCCTCCTGAGGAGGTCTCGAGGTATGAGGATATCTCGCCCGAGGCGGTGATTGCCGAGATGAGCTCTCAGATGGCGAAGGTATTTTCACTTCCCTTCTCGGTTTTTGGGTTTTGGTCCTTTTTATTTTATGTGTTGACTCCTTTCTCCTTTTTTTGTGTGCAGGCCAACTATCTCATGGCCAAGAATAAGGGTCTTCTTCTGACTTTGCTGTCCGAGGGCGGTCAGGCCCAGAGGCTTCAAAATCGTCTCTCCGAAGTGGAGGCAAAACTGGCTGACCGGGAGGGGACGATAGAGAACCTTCAGCTGGCTGCCGTTGAGAACTTCAAAACGAATAAGGCTCTTAAGGCTGCTGCCTCACTGGAGCGAAAACTTGCTGACACTGCCCGGGAGGATTTGAAGGCCGCCCAATTTGAGATTGGCGTTTTGAAAGGGAAGGTGGCAAGTGCTGAGGCCAAGTTGAAAAACAAGGACGAGGAGGTTGTACGGTCCCGAGATAGTCTTGAGAGGAAGAAGACCGAGCTTGAGGAGAGAGAGGTTGATCTCGATGAGAGAGAGATCGAGTTTGAGAAGAGGGAGAGCGAGCTTGAGGCCGAGAGGGAGGCTATCCGCCTTGAGAGAGTTGGGGATTGTGCTGAATTAATTCCGATGGTGCTGACAAGTCTGAACATGGACCCCATCCGTGCGGCCATCAGTTATTGCAAGGGGGATATCTCCGATGAGGAATTCCAGAAATGGCTCCCTCCACCTGCCGAGGAGGTTATGAATCCTGATCCGATTTCGGTCGTCCCGGCTTCTGGAGTTCCCCTGAAGGACGATCTGATCTTCCATCCTCCGGCGAGGACTGCCTTGAGATCCCTCCTCCCGTCCCTGAAGTAGAGGTCTATCCTGCTGTCGAGGTTGAAGCCATAGTCCCTCCTCCCGATGCCGAGCCGCTTCTCCCGCCACCTGAACCTTCTGAGGAAGAAATTCCTGCCCCTGCGCGGGCTGAATGAAAAGGGTAACCCTCTCGGGGCCCTATGTACACTTTAATTTTGTGTAATAACATTATAATTATATACACATGTTATTTATGTCTATTATTTCTCCCTTTTCTCTTTTTTTTTTTTTTTTTTTAATATGAGACCCTTCAGGGGTCATCATGAATCGGAGGGGTATAACCTGACCCCGAGCTGGGTAATGGTCTTCGATTCTGGGGGAATGTTTCCTCCCCAAATCGAAGGGGTTTGACTCGGTGGGACGTAACCCGACCCCGAGCTAAGCGAAAGGCTTGGGTTCTGGGGGAATGTTACCTCCCCAAACCAAAGGAGCTGACCCGGTGGGACGTAACCCGACCCCGAGCTGTAAGAATCACTTGGCCCTGGGGGAATGTTACGTCCCCAGTCCAAAGGGCAGACTCGGTGGGACATCGCCCGACCCCGATCTGTGAGCATCACTTGGTCCTGGGGGAATGTTACGTCCCCAGTCCAAAGACAGACTCGGTGGGACATCGCCCGACCCCGATCTGTGAGAATCACTTGGTCCTGGGGGAATGTTACGTCCCCAGTCCAAAGACAGACTCGGTGGGACATCGCCCGACCCCGAGCTGTCAGAATCACTTGGCCCTGGGGGAATGTTACGTCCCCAGTCCAAAGGGCAGACTCGGTGGGACATCGCCCGACCCCGAGCTGTAAGAATCACTTGGCCCTGGGGGAATGTTACGTCCCCAGTCCAAAGGGCAGACTCGGTGGGACATCGCCCGACCCAGATCTGTGAGCATCACTTGGTCCTGAGGGAATGTTACGTCCCCAGTCCAAAGACAGACTCGGTGGGACATCGCCCGACCCCGATCTGTGAGAATCACTTGGTCCTGGGGGAATGTTACGTCCCCAGTCCAAAGAGCAGACTCGGTGGGACATCTCCGACCCCGATCTGTGAGAATCACTTGGTCCTGGGGGAATGTTACGTCCCCAGTCCAAAGGGCAGACTCGGTGGGACATCGCCCGACCCCGATCTGTGAGCATCACTTGGTCCTGGGGGAATGTTACGTCCCCAGTCCAAAGACAGACTCGGTGGGACATCGCCCGACCCCGATCTGTGAGAATCACTTGGTCCTGGGGGAATGTTACGTCCCCAGTCCAAAGACAGACTCGGTGGGACATCGCCCGACCCCGATCTGTGAGAATCATTTGGTCCTGGGGGAATGTTACGTCCCCAGTCCAAAGAGCAGACTCGGTGGGACATCTCCCGACCCCGATCTGTGAGAATCACTTGGTCCTGGGGGAATGTTACGTCCCCAGTCCAAAGGGCAGACTCGGTGGGACATCGCCCGACCCCGATCTGTGAGCATCACTTGGTCCTGGGGGAATGTTACGTCCCCAGTCCAAAGACAGACTCGGTGGGACATCGCCCGACCCCGATCTGTGAGAATCACTTGGTCCTGGGGGAATGTTACGTCCCCAGTCCAAAGACAGACTCGGTGGGACATCGCCCGACCCCGATCTGTGAGAATCATTTGGTCCTGGGGGAATGTTACGTCCCCAGTCCAAAGACAGACTCGGTGGGACATCGCCCGACCCCGATCTGTGAGAATCACTTGGCCCTGGGGGAATGTTACGTCCCCATGCAAAAACGTCGGGGTACTCTTGTAGACATTTCAACAAGTCTTTTCTTAGGGCCTCGTCTAGACTTCCCCCTATTCTTATGCTTTTCTTTGGTCCGAATAGCTTTATTTCTTCTAATTTTTCGGCTGCTCCGAGCCGTGCAGCTTTATCGGGCCGAGGAGCAGGGTCTTTCCTCGTGTTCTTGTCGTCCTCGTCCCTCTGTCTCTTCTTGGTGCCTCTTTCCACGCAGAGGGTCTCTCGCGAGTAAGTGGCAAAACAGCTGCGGGCTATCTTCTGGCTTCCGCATACGATCCCGATCCCTTCCCGTGTGGGGAACTTTAATTTCAAGTAATAACAGGACATTGCGGCCTTGGTTCTCATCATGAAGGGGCGGCCGACAATGACTTGATAACTGCTCATGCAGTCTACTACAGTGAAGTTTATCATGATTGTTCGGGTTTTGGGGGCGGCTCCGATCGTCATTGCTAGTTGAATTCTTCCCAGTGGGACGACCGTTGATCCCCCGAAACCGTACAGGGGGTGATGTCTTTGGTTAGAGCCGTGCATTCTACCCCCAGGCTCTCCAAAGTTTCTTTGGAAATTATGTCTACTGCGCTCCCGGGGTCCACCAAGATTCTGTCCACTTCTGTGCCGCCGATTGTTGCTTTGATTATTAGTGCGTCGTCATGGGGGAAACTTACCCCCTGAGCGTCTTCATCGGTGAACATAATGGGTGTCGACCGACTTCCTCGTGGGTTTGGGATTTTTTCTGTTTTCAGCACCTCTGCCCCCCGTGCTCGGCTGTAATTCTTTCTCGACCGGTTAGAGTCCCCGGCCAGCGTTGCCCCTCCTGCGATGACGTTCACCTCTCGATTCCTTGCCCTTTGTCTGGCGGCCATGATCTCGTGGTCGATGTAATTGTTCAGGTACCCGTTCCGGGCCAGGTCCTCCATTTGTTCCCGCAGGTCCTTGCATTCGTCGGTTGTGTGCCCTTTTAGATTGTGGTGCAGGCAGTAGGATCTTTTGTTTTTTCTGTCTGGGGGAAACCTCCTGAGGTCGGGCTCTATTAAGAGGCCTTTCTCCCGTATCTCCATGATGATTTCCCCTGGTGGCTTGCTTAGGGGAATATACGCTTCCTCTCGGACCACATTGTTTACTTGAGTTGCGGGCCTTTTGCCTTGATCCTTTTGTGCCATTGGTTTGAACTCTTTGGGTCTTGGATTGAACTTCTGAAATTCTCTTTCCGGTCGCCGATGGTCTTCTCTCCTTGTTACCCTTTCTCTGGCGGTTGTCCCTCTCCGGGATACTTTTTCCTCGCTTTCTAGTAGGACGTACTTCCGGGCTACCTCCAGTGCGGTAGCGTAGTCCGGTGTCTCATGGATCCTCAGGTGGGTCCACAGTTTCCCGACCCTTAGGGCCCCTTTCAGACTTTCCAAGGCTTCTTGGGATTCGTACCCTCCGACCTCGAGTACAGTGTTGTGATACCTTTCAATGAAGCTTTTCAGTGTTTCGTCGTCTCCTTGTTTTATGAGCCTTAGTTCTCCTATTGTTTTTTTAGGGGTGCAGGCTCCTTTGAAATGCCGGATAAACGACTTCTTAAGTTGGGAGAAGCTCTGAATGCTCCTCGGGGCCAGACTTCTATACCATAGGATGGCGGGCCCCCCTAAAGTTAAGGGAAATACTTTGCATATGGCGTCGCCTGTTACTCCCTGTACTTCCATCAGGAGGACAAAGTTTTCGATGTGGGATTTTGGGTCGGAGTGGCCTTTGTATGGTGCCATGGTCGGCATGTTAAATCGCTTCGGGAACTGTGCTGCCTTTATTTCTTCCGTAAGGGGAGACCCCTCTTCCTCGCCTCGGGTGTCTCCCGCGCCGATCTTCAGGCCTTCTCCCCATCTGGTCATCTCTTTTCTTAACCAAGATTTTATTTCACGGGTTGCGCCCCCGTGCTGCCTTCTGTGTCCTTCTGTTCGCCTGTCGCCCCGGGCGTGGCGTTCTTTAAACCCAGAGGTCTCCTGTACGTCTTCGTTATACTTTCTATCCTCCCTCTTGGAGTTGTAAAAACTGTCGGAGGAGGGGTCGGGTGATTGTTCCTCCTCTTCTTCTTCTCATGTGTCTTCTGATCTTCTTACCACCGCAGATCTTATCCCATATGGGCCTCTCTTTCTGGGTCCCTCGTCTTCGCTTACATCCACTACTCTTTTTCCTCTTTCCCCCTCTTTCCTCCTTTGTCCGGTCTCGGTTTCAGTTTTCTCGTTGTTTGCTCCTTCCATTCTTTCTAGTCGATCCATCATAGTCCTCATGCCATCTTCCATTTTTTTCATCCAGTCCATTGCCGGACCTCCTGGTTGGTGATTTCCGTCTTCCGCCATTTGTCTTATCACGTGAACTGCTTTTTTGTGAAGTTCCCCACAGACGGCGCCAACTGTTGACGGCTGATTTTGGTCTCAGGGTAATATTGGAATATCACTCCCGAGGAAATCCTCCTCCAACTGTGAATTTGTTTGGTTATGGGGGACCAAAAGCAAACTTAGCGGAAAACAAGAAAATGCGCCAATCAGACAAGGTGATTTAACGTGGTTCGGTGGATTTTGGGATCCGACCTACGTCCACGGGCAAGAACAGGATGGTGTTTTTTATTACTGAAATATGCTTCTCGGATCTTTTTTGTGTTTACAAGTCAGAGCTTGATGATTCTAATCTCTTACTCTTGTGATGATTTTCAGATGATCTTTTACACATGCTCTACCCTCCTATTTATAATAATACAGAAATCAGATTCCTATTTGCGTAAGAAATCCTATTTGGACTCAATCTTCTCTTCTTGTAGGGTTTCCTGATCCGGTGCTGCCTTCTCCTTCCGTATTCCCTTTTGGATTCTGACTCCTTCTCCTTGCGAGAGTAGGATATCTTTCTTATCTTATCCATAAGAATGAGGTGCTTTTGTCTTGAACACGGCCCGTTGTCTGGTCGGTCTTAATGAGGTCGGCCATGACAATCTTTTATACTGAGAGCGCTCCTGCCGACCTCTATAGTGCTCGGTCATCTGAACCAAAGTGGTCGGTCTTCACATGAACTGGTCGGATCGGCTACATGATCTTAGCCAGACAGAGAATTTACCCTTTTGCTCTTGTCGTGCTGTCTTAAATGTTGTAGCGCCTGAAAACACCATCAACATGTTTAAAAAGATATGTTTGAATTTATAACTTTTATTATTAAATTCGATCAATTATATTTTATTCATTTTAAGTGTTTGAAATTTAAGAATCCCCTAAAAATCTACCAAATATCTGTTGGAAAATACTTATGAGTAAGCATTTTGAGGCACAATTCAAGTAAGGTCCACTTCGTGTTAGTGGCTGTTATTGAATGATTCGGATAATCCCCCGTGAGTAGTTCGAAATGGTATATTCATATGCTTAAAATGGTGCTTGAGTGAATGAGAAATTGTTGCTCAAAGTTTACCCATTGGTGTTGGAAAATAAAGATAAATGTGCTTGTCCCACATGGGAAAGCTATTAGAGAGAAATTGTGCTTATATATGATTACTTATATGTAGATGGGTAAGAGTTATAAGGATAGAGGCTCTCTCTACGTGTGTGCGCAGGGGGGTGCAAATCAAAATCCGATCAGGTCTGACTCGTGTGCACCTGCGTACACGAATGCCGGACCAAATTGTGCGGGCCCGGCCCAGCCAATTTTTGCAAGTCTCTTTATTTTTTCCAAGCCTTTTGAAGTTCCATAACAGTTGAATTAATGGTACTAATTAACTTGGTGGTTACAAGCAAATGTAAGGTCTCTCACTCATGAATGGCGTGTTCAATTTTCTATAAAATGGCAGTGGTTTTTTTCGCTTTTGATAGATAGATAAGATACACAACACACAACAGCGAAGACATTTTCCTCCATTTTCTTTGTTTTTTGTAAAGGAAGAGTTCAAACACTTTAGTGGTTCGTTGGAAACGGGTTTTGGTGGTGCCCATACTCGTTCGTTTTTCGTTGCATCCTGGGAAACAAACGTCTCACGTTCTACTGCACATTCGGTAGGGGACAAATTTGTTTTAAGGAGATTATTGACATCAACAAGCCTCAGAAGAAAGAAGCAGTGGTTCGGTTCTGACTCAAACATTGTCTTCAGTGGTTCGGTCAGAGGCAGACGCTTTCATCAGAGTTATGGGCGTCGCGTCAGAGGCACAAAGCTGAAGCTCGCTTTCGTCGCGTCAGAGGCTCGCTTATCGTCAGAGGCAGACAGCTTCATCAGAGTTAGCCTTCAGAGTCAGGGGCATCATCGTCAGATGCTCGCCTGCTTCAGGGTCTGCCGTCAGACGCATCTCCAGGGTCTGCTCCAGGGTCTTCCAAGTCAGACGCATCTCCAGGGTCTTCCGTCAGACGCATCAGGGTCTGCCGTCAGACGCATCCGTCAGGTGCATCTGCGTGGGTCTGCTCTCAGGGTCTGCCTTCAGGGTCTGCCTTCAGGGTCTGAACTTGGGTCTGCTCAACAGGGTGTTTTGCTCATCAGGGGCTGATTCGGATTTTCCCCGATTACCAATAAAATATTTGTAATATTTGTAATACAGTACGGAGGAAATGTTTTTTCTCAACACGAAAGCTTCTGTGTGTTTTGTGCGTGTACTATATCTTTAACAAAAAGGGTCTGCTGTCAGGGTCTACTGTCAGGGTCTGCTCTGCTGCGTGGGTCTGCTCTGAGGGTCTAATCTCAGGGTTTGCTGCGTGGGTCTGCCGTGAAGGTCTGCTTTGCTCATCAGGGGCTGAGATTAAGCCTAATTCGGATTTTCCCAATTACCAATTAATAT
>SKCR01048537.1:0-46051 GCA_019454045.1 Zanthoxylum bungeanum
AAAAAAAAAATTTGTGTAAAATCTTTTCATTCATTACCTTAGCTAGCATATGGCATTGCAATTTGCTAATTGCTGCTACACGCTGTTGACGGCTGATTTTGGTCTCAAGGCAATATGAGGATATCACTCCCGAGACTAATCCTCCCTCAATAGTGAATTTGTTTGGTTATGGGGGACCAAAAGCAAATTTAGCAAAAGACAGATAAATGCACCAATCAACAAGGGGATTTAACGTGGTTCGGCGGATCTTGGTCCGACCTACGTCCACGGCGCAAAAAGGATGATACTTTTATTACTCAAACACGCTTCTCAGCTCTCTCTTTTGTTTACAAGTCTCACAATAATGATCTTGATCTCAACTTTCCCTTTCATTCTCCATGCTCTCAACTTTTTACTTTGTCCCCTTATGCACACTCTACCCTTCTATTTATAATAGTGTAGAAATCATATTCCTATTTGTACAAGAATTTCCTAGTTGAAACAATTTCATTTTCCCATAAGAATTCCTAGTCAAAACTATTCCCTTTTCCCATAAGGATTCCTAATCAAAACTACCCTTACTTTCTTTATCCTACTAGGACTCTGACTCACCAGTTTTCCCCATGAAAATAGGATAACTTGTCATCTTATCCGCAAGAATAGGGTGTCATCTTCTGGAGCATATCTCGCTATCTGGTCGGTCTTCATGAGGTCGGTCATAATAATCATTTGAACTGAGAATGCTGTTGTCGATCTGATAATGGCCGGTCATTCGATCGGAACTATAAAAAAAGATGGTGTGCCGATGAATCCGTCGGTGGTCACTCCAGGAACCACAGAGAAAAATGCATTGGCTGTAAATCTGGTCATTCCTGCTACATTCATGTGCTCAGTCAACGAGGATCCCGATATCTACCCATGGAGAAAATGCTTTGCCCTTATGATGATGACGATCGACTCGGTGGGACGTAACCCAACCCCGAGCTGAAAGAACATTTGGCTCTGGGGGAATGTCACCTCCCCAGACCAATAAAGGGTCGACCATGGGGGATCCCATGCCGATGATAAGTCTCTCGGTGAGACGTATCCCGACCCCGAGCTGAAGAAATACTTGGCTCTGGGGGATATTACATCCTCAGTCCAAAGAAGCCGACTCGGTGGGACGTAACCCGACCCCGAGCTGAAAGAAAGACTTGGCTCTGGGGGAATGTTACATCCCCAGTCCAAAGAAGCCGACTCGGTGGGACGTAACCCGACCCCGAGTTAAAAGAAAGACTTGGCTCTGGGGGAATGTTACATCCCCAGTCCAGAAGCCGACTCGGTGGGACGTAACGCGACCCTGAGCTGAAAGAAAGACTTGGCTCTGGGGGAATGTTACATCCCCAGTCCAAAGAAGCCGACTCGGTGGGACGTAACCCGATCCCGAGCTGAAAGAAAGACTTGGCTCTGGGGGAATGTTACATCCCCAGTCAAAGAAGCCGACTCGGTGGGACGTAACCCGACCCCGAGCTCAAAGAAAGACTTGGCTCTGGGGGAATGTTACATCCCCAGTCTAAAGAAGCCGACTCGGTGGGACATAAACCAACCCCGAGCTGAATAACAAGCGGCCTCGGCGAACGAAATCCAGCCCCGAGCCGAATAACAAGTGGCCTCTCGGCGGAACGAAGTCCAGCCCCGAGCCGAATAAACAAGTGGCCTCGGCGGAATGAAATCCATCCCCGAGCCGAAAAGAAACATCGGTCTCGGCGGTACAAGAGCAGACCCGAGCAGGAAAGAAACATCGGTCTCGGCGGTAAAAGAGCAGACCCGAGCCGGAAAGAAACATCGGTCTCGGCGGTACAAGAGCAGACCCGAGCCGGAAGGAAACATCGGTCTCGGCGGTACAAGAGCAGACCCGAGCCGAAAAGAGACATCGGTCTCGGCGGTACAAGAGCAGACCCGAGCCGGAAAAAGGCATCGGTCTCGGCGGTACAAGAGCAGACCCGAGCCGGAAAGAGACATCGGTCTCGGTGGTCAAAGAGCAGACCCGAGCCGGAAAGAAACATCGGTCTCGGCGGTACAAGAGCAGACCCGAGCCGGAAAGAAACATCGGTCTCGGCGGTACAAGAGCAGACCGGAGCCGGAAATAAACATCGATCTCGGCGGTACAAGAGCAGACCCGAGTCAGAAAGAAACATCGGTCTCGGCGGTACAAGAGCAGACCCGAGCCGGAAAGAAACATCGGTCTCGGCGGTACAAGAGCAGACCCGAGCCGGAAAAAGGCATCGGTCTCGGCGGTACAAGAGCAGACCCGAGCCGGAAAGAGACATCGGTCTCGGTGGTCAAAGAGCAGACCCGAGCCGGAAAGAAACATCGGTCTCGGCGGTACAAGAGCAGACCCGAGCCGGAAAGAAACATCGGTCTCGGCGGTACAAGAGCAGACCGGAGCCGGAAATAAACATCGATCTCGGCGGTACAAGAGCAGACCCGAGTCAGAAAGAAACATCGGTCTCGGCGGTACAAGAGCAGACCCGAGCCGGAAAGAAACATCGGTCTCGGCGGTACAAGAGCAGACCTGAGCCGGAAAACAAATATCAAAACCATTGTATGAGCCATAATAAACAAGCATAATCAAATGTTAACCTAAGATAGAAGAGGTCTTACTCACCTTTTTGGGATCCGTTGCCTTTCTTGCAACTCTACAACGGTCACTACAAGCAAGGCTCTTCTTAATACATCATCTCTGCACCTCAGCATTCCACGCATCCGACCAGATGACTTCCGCTATCAACTTTGGTCGACCTCAAAAACCGAATGGTCTATATACACACTGAGATAGCATTCTTTCACCAAGTCTTCCACCTGCTCCTGCAGGTCTCTGCACCCATTCGTGGCACGTCCCCTTACGTTATGGTAGATACAGTATGCCCTACTATTTTCCTCCTCAAATTAGGCTCGGCCAACAGACCTTTATCCTGGATTTCCCGAACTATCTGGTGAAATGCCTGACGATCGGTGATTTCCATCTTCTGCCATCGTCTTACTACGCGAGCTGCTTTTTGTTGAGTTCCCCACAGACGGCGCCAACTGTTGACGGCTGATTTTGGTCTCAAGGCAATATGGATATCACTCCCGAGACTAATCCTCCCTCAATAGTGAATTTGTTTGGTTATGGGGGACCAAAAGCAAATTTAGCAAAAGACAGATAAATGCACCAATCAACAAGGGGATTTAACGTGGTTCGGCGGATCTTGGTCCGACCTACGTCCACGGGCGCAAAAAGGATGATACTTTTATTACTCAAACACGCTTCTCAGCTCTCTCTTTTGTTTACAAGTCTCACAATAATGATCTTGATCTCAACTTTTCACTTTCATTCTCTATGCTCTCAACTTTTTACTTTGTCCCCTTATGCACACTCTACCCTTCTATTTATAATAGTGTAGAAATCATATTCCTATTTGTACAAGAATTTCCTAGTTGAAACAATTTCCTTTTCCCATAAGAATTCCTAGTCAAAACTATTCCCTTTTCCCATAAGGATTCCTAATCAAAACTACCCTTACTTTCTTTATCCTACTAGGACTCTGACTCACCAGTTTTCCCCATGAAAATAGGATAACTTGTCATCTTATCCGCAAGAATAGGGTGTCATCTTCTGGAGCATATCTCGCTATCTGGTCGGTCTTCATGAGGTCGGTCATAATAATCCTTTGAACTGAGAATGCTGTTGTCGATCTGATAATGACCGGTCATCCGATCTTAAATGGTCGGGTTACCGATCATAAGCGCTCGACCCATAACTCATGTGGTCGGGTCGGTATTAATGATCTCGATCAACAAGGGAATTTACCCTTTTACCCACCCCGTGCTGCTTAAATATCATAGTGCTTAAAAACACCATCAACATCTATCCCCTAGTTCTCGGTAACAACGAGTTTGCGAGTTGATGCCGGGAACTATAAAAAAAGATGGTGTGCCGATGAATCCGTCGGTGGTCACTCCAGGAACCGCAGAGAAAAATGTATTGGCTGTAAATCTGGTCATTCCTGCAACATTCATGTGTTCAGTCAACGAGGATCCCGATATCTACCCATGGAGAAAATGCTTTGCCCTTATGATGATGAGGATCGACTCGGTGGGACGTAACCCAACCCCGAGCTGAAAGAACATTTGGCTCTGGGGGAATGTCACCTCCCCAGACCAATAAAGGGTCGACCATGGGGCATTCCATGCCGATGATAAGTCTCTCGGTGAGACGTATCCCGACCCCGAGCTGAAGAAATACTTGGCTCTGGGGGAATATTACATCCTCAGTCCAAAGAAGCCGACTCGGTGGGACGTAACCCGACCCCGAGCTGAAAGAAAGACTTGGCTCTGGGGGAATGTTACATCCCCAGTCCAAAGAAGCCGACTCGGTGGGACGTAACCCGACCCCGAGTTAAAAGAAAGACTTGGCTCTGGGGGAATGTTACATCCCCAGTCCAAAGAAGCCGACTCGGTGGGACGTAACCCGACCCCGAGCTGAAAGAAAGACTTGGCTCTGGGGGAATGTTACATCCCCAGTCCAAAGAAGCCGACTCGGTGGGACGTAACCCGACCCCGAGCTGAAAGAAAGACTTGGCTCTGGGGGAATGTTACATCCCCAGTCCAAAGAAGCCGACTCGGTGGGACGTAACCCGACCCCGAGCTGAAAGAAAGACTTGGCTCTGGGGGAATGTTACATCCCCAGTCTAAAGAAGCCGACTCGGTGGGACGTAACCCAACCCCGAGCTGAATAAACAAGCGGCCTCGGCGGAATGAAATCCAGCCCCGAGCCGAATAAAAAAGCGGCCTCAGCGGAACGAAATCCAGCCCCGAGCCGAATAAACAAGTGGCCTCGGCGGAATGAAGTCCAGCCCCCAGCCGAATAAACAAGTGGCCTCGGCAGAATGAAATCCAGCCCCGAGCCGAAAAGAAACATCGGTCTCGGCGGTACAAGAGCAGAACCGAGCAGGAAAGAAACATCGGTCTCGGCGGTACAAGAGCAGACCCGAGCCGGAAAGAAACATCGGTCTCGGCGGTACAAGAGCAGACCCGAGCCGGAAGGAAACATCAGTCTCGGCGGTACAAGAGCAGACCCGAGCCGGAAAGAGACATCGGTCTCGGCGGTACAAGAGCAGACCCGAGCCGGAAAGAGGCATCGGTCTCGGCGGTACAAGAGCAGACCCGAGCCGGAAAGAGACATCGGTCTCGGCGGTACAAGAGCAGACCCGAGCCGGAAAGAGACATCGGTCTCGGCGGTACAAGAGCAGACCCGAGCCGAAAAGAAACATCGGTCTCGGCGGTACAAGAGCAGACCCGAGCCGGAAATAAACATCGGTCTCGGCGGTACAAGAGCAGACCGGAGTCGGAAATAAACATCGATCTCGGCGGTACAAGAGCAGACCCGAGCCGAAAAGAAACATCGGTCTCGGCGGTACAAGAGCAGACCCGAGCCGGAAAACAAATATCAAAACCATTGTATGAGCCATAATAAACAAGCATAATCAAATGTCAACCTAAGATAGAAGAGGTCTTACTCACCTTTTTGGGATCCGTTGCCTTTCTTGCAACTCTACAAGGGTCACTACAAGCAAGGATCTTCTTAATACATCATCTCTGCACCTCAGCATTCCACGCATCCGACCAGATGATTTCCGCTATCAACTTTGGTCGACCTAAAAAACCGAATGGTCTATATACACACTGAGATAGCATTCGTTCACCAAGTCTTCCACCTGCTCCCGCAGGTCTCTGCACCCATTCGTGGCATGTCCCCTTACGTTATGGTAGATACAGTATGCCCTACTATTTTCCTCCTCAATCGGGAACCTCCTCAAATTAGGCTCGGCCAACAGACCTTTATCCTGGATTTCCCGAACTATCTGGTGAAATGCCTGACGATCGGTGATTTCCATCTTCTGCCATCGTCTTACTACGCGAGCTGCTTTTTGTTGAGTTCCCCACAGACGGTGCCAACTGTTGACGGCTGATTTTGGTCTCAAGGCAATATGGGGATATCACTCCCGAGACTAATCCTCCATCAATAGTGAATTTGTTTGGTTATGGGGGACCAAAAGCAAATTTAGCAAAAGACAAATAAATGCACCAATCAACAAGGAGATTTAACGTGGTTCGGCGGATCTTGGTCTGACCTACGTCCACGGGCGCAAAAAGGATGATACTTTTATTACTCAAACACGCTTCTCAGCTCTCTCTTTTGTTTACAAGTCTCACAGTAATGATCTTGATCTCAACTTTTCACTTTCATTCTCCATGTTCTCAAATTTTTACTTTGTCCCCTTATGCACACTCTACCCTTCTTTTTATAATAGTGTAGAAATCATATTCCTATTTGTACAAGAATTTCCTAGTTGAAACAATTTCCTTTTCCCATAAGAATTCCTAGTCAAAACTATTCCTTTTTCCCATAAGGATTCCTAATCAAAACTACCCTTACTTTCTTTATCCTACTAGGACTCTGACTCACCAGTTTTCCCCATGAAAATAGGATAACTTGTCATATTATCCGCAAGAATAGGGTGTCATCTTCTGGAGCATATCTCACTATCTGGTCGGTCTTCATGAGGTCGGTCATAATAATCCTTTGAACTGAGAATGCTGTTGTCTATCTGATAATGGCCGGTCATCCGATCTTAAGTGGTCGGGTTACCGATCATAAGCGCTCGACCCCTAACTCATGTGGTCGGGTCGGTATTAATGATCTCGATCAACAAGGGAATTTACCTTTTTACCCACCCCGTGCTGCTTAAATATCATAGTGCTTAAAAACACCATCAACACACGCTTTTGCACATATTGGAGCTTTGATTTGGTGGATTGGCTGCGCAGCCACTGTATGAAAATTATCAAAAAAATTATAATCAGCTTCCTTGAAATTAAAATTCAAACGTGACATGTTGATGGAGCTAAATAGTTCAGTGGACATAATTGCAAATAGACATGCACATGGTTGCGGTTTCAAACCGTAACTGAACCGTTGACAAACCGAATCGTTGATCAATTGAACGGAAAATCACAATCGAACTAGATGGTTCTGATTCGGTTAAGGTTGGACCAAAATTCCAACAGCCCAAACCGTCGGTTGGACCGATTCAAACTATTTATAGTTCCGATTCAAACCGTAACAATTACGGTTCGAACCATTTATAGTTTAAGGTTTGAACTTTAACAGCTATTTTTTTATTATTATAATAACCATTTACAGTTTAAGGTTTAAGGTTTGAACCTTAAAACTAAAATCGAAACAAACTTTCTTTAATTCGAAATAATTTTTCTTCAATTCCGATAGCCTTACGATATCTTTCTGACCGGCGTGATCAAACACGTATAACGCAAGCGCATGTATCGTTCAAGTAGTATAAAATATATCGATCCCACGAGGACTTAATACCTAAACTATTAATTTATGAAGCCAAATGTTTAAGAGTATCTAATAGATTGGTTGTTTGATTGGATGTTGACTTTAAACTAAAACAAGTAAATAAAATAGTGTGAAAGTGAATTAAAGGTAAAATCAATATTATTAAACTATCTAGGGTTGTGAATCCTTCCAATATCTTTTAAAGATGAATTGATTATCTCATGTTTGTGTAATATATTGGTTTATTAACCTGGAACATGAAATTATGCAAAAGCCTTTGTCGATGGTCAGATGCAAATACCCAGTATAACCCAATTAATGTTGGGTTCCTAGTGTTGGTTTCTATTAAGGTCCTAAGATCAATAATAAGCATGAAAACATGTGTGAATAACAATCGAGAAGTTGTGGAATACTTACATCGAGCGGTTGAGCGACGCGGAGGCAACAAAATTAATTTTCTGCCTTTGACAGTGAACTCGGCAGTGAGCAGTCCATGCTCCTCCATTTTCTATTTTTGAGCTCCTCGAACAAGCTCCAAGCTTCGTCGATTGAATCCCGGCTCATGGGTGGACTTCCCTATCACCTTCGCATGTCTCGTAAGTGTGCTAGCACTTGAGATTTTGCTATAAAATCCCACTCTTGCTTCCTTCACTGCTCGACATTATCAAAAACCAGTGAGCAATTTTTGGAGCCCCTTGGGCGTGTGGAGAGAGAAGATGAGAGAAAGAGAGAATTAATTGGTTTGATTCCAAATTTGTGTATCTTATATACACATTTGAATTTCAAATTCATTTGCCATGAATTTGGATTTCAAAAGTCAAGCCATAAATGGCTCCAACCACCAACATCACTCAATCACATCAATCACAAGTTGTCAAGTCACATCACTCAAAATGACAAGTGATTTGACGCTTGATGCGACTAGCGATTTGACGCTTGATTTGACTTGCGTGCCGCGCTCGAATTCGAAATGCGAATGCGCTCGCAAATAATCTCGGGCTCGGGTTTGCTAATTCCAAATTAACGAATTTTTCGTTGCGTCGTAATTAAATGATTACGCCTAGTGAAATCACTATTCACGTCGCTAACGAATTAATTCTAAATTAATTCGTTCGCCCGAGTTAAAATCTAATTTTAATTCCGCGTCGAAATTTAATTTTATTTAATATATCAAATATATTAATTTATCGATTAATTCCAAATTAATCGTTATCTCTCTTTAATGGATATTTTATCCCAGATAAAATATCTCCGCAATTAATCCCAGATTAATTTTCTCTCTCTTCCAATTAATCCCAGATTAATTTAGAGTGCGAGTCATACGTCATCGGTGAATCTTTGGGAAGCGACCCATGAGATCCCCGGATATGTTGGCAGTAAATTCGGTCGTCGGACTATCCGAACACGTAAGTACCTCGTACTACGTTTATACCGATTTACAAGACAAGGTTGGCCTCTAGCAAAGCGCCATGCCTTCCCAATTCTACAGAAATATCCTTACAGGAATAAAAGATCTGTATCAGGCGTATTATACATAGTATTGCGTATTTCTGTCCAGTATCGGATGATCACGTGCTAGGCCTGGGGATGGAATTGTGTCTACCCCGTACGAAGCACATGTCGGATGTCTGGTGACTAGTCTCTATAATCGGATAAACATGACCTTGTCATTTTATCCCGATAGCTGTAGCATTTAAGAGAACCAGTCCTGTATCCTACGTGACCATCATCTCCATATGACTGAAGTGACATTTCCGTCTTGACATCACACCCAACACACTACGATTCTCAATATACCCAGCATTGGCGTACACAGAACCTGTTAAAGCCATGGACGACCTCAACCAAAGTATATTGATTGTCGCAAGTATTAGCGGTGCAAGTCTCAGGTTAAGACCAAATACACCTACCCTGATTTCGGACTTCCATAGACACATAGTCATACTACCAATGGAATTCCGATGGGGTCTATCCAGAGCGAAGCTGTTTCCTGTACCATCGGTAAAACACAACCTCCTATTACACTTGCATGAGTATCTTATACCCAAAAATATGAGAACTATGACGTTGTGCCCTCACAACGCGCACAAGTGTAATACTAGTCTTTTACCTATTTATCGATGTCCAATCTCGATAATACTCTGACTATGGATATTTAATGATTTATCCTTCGTGGACTGATACTGTCTCATATCATTCTCCGGCCAGGAACAAATCATAGAGACCTCCTATCATTTATACATCTAGGTGATCTAATCACAAATGATAAGATTGCAATCTCCTTTGTCACATAGTTAATTTGTACAACAACACCATGATCTGTACAAATAGTGACGCTATGGGTCATAATTGTCCAAAAATCTCCCACTTGGCCTATAGCCAGTCACTCGAGTGTCTGACACCCGAACTATGTACGATTGGCTCAAACTATTGAGAAAAGACTTTCGTCAGCGGATTTGCATGATTATCGTCTGATGCGATTTATTCGATCATCACATCGCCACGATGTATGATCCGAACGAATCAGATGAATAGTCGAAGTATGTATCTAGATCGTTGATGAGACCATTAATTCTTTAGCCTGTGCTAACGCCTAGCTCAGCTGCTAACAGAATTATATCTAATCTGATTAGATTTATTATTGACCCAGATGGCTTCTATTGCTGCCTTAGCTGTAGTAATAAACCGCATTTGTTGTTTATTCGGTAACAGTATCTTACTTGGAAGATTTCCAGCTTACTTTACCGTCATTCAAACTTTGTAGTACCGTTTGCGACTTATAGTCATTTTATCGGTTTTGGAAACTTGCTACAGTGATCCCAGTCACTTCAAGTTCTCCTTCTCCACAGATTAAGATAGCATCCTTAATTCTCTAAGATATTAACGGATGTTCTTAACTTCAATCCAGTGACTATCAATTGGATTGGTCTGTTTGTGAATCCATATGCTCAAAGCGTATGAGACACCAGGTCGCGTACATTTTTCAATGTACGATTTCTCGGAGAGTTTTCTCGAAAGCCAAGCTTTCGCCGATTGTTTTTATGGGAATATCATTTCCAAGAAATGACGTATTATCATTATTTACAGGATAGTATTGTCAGTGCGCTCCCACTAACCCTCTTATATACACAAGAATCATTTCCAAGAACCTATGCTTGCTTCAATCCAAACATGGATCGAACAACCTGCAAACCTTGTTTGCTAGTTATAGTACGACAAAACCGACAGGATGTTGTAAACATCCTCTAAAAAGTTTCCTTTTCAGGAAAGCGATTTTCCCGTTCAGCTACCATATTTCATAAATGAAACATGCAGGAGTAGCAAGAATTATCCAAATGGATATACTGTGGCAACAGTTAAAAGGTTGAATCGTAATCAACACAATATTGATAACGATACCTCTTCGCTACAAGCCTAGCTTAGTACGTTGGTATGTTGCCATCCATGTACGTCTTCCTTGAAGACTTATATAGTACCAATAGGCACAATGCCTTGCGGTACATCAACTAGTGTCCAAACTTGTTGATATACATGTAATCCATTTCGGATCATATGGCACTTTTCCATAATAGGGAGTCGATACCTTGTGTCACTTCCTCATACGTAGTCAGTTGGTATACCTCAAAAGATAGACATCTTTATGAGGTGAGGTCAGAAACCCATACCCCATGTTGTTTTCTGACTCTTTCCGACATACGCGGTTCTTGTGTATACGAAGATTAATGGTAATAGTTTCATCATTGATGAACTATTTGTGTTCCATTAGGATTCGGTGCCTTGAACAGTATTACTCCGATTTTCATCGAGTTTTACTATCCTCCCACTTACCACTGCATATCGGTATTCCTCTTAGGAAAACCGCATGGTGAGCAACAATCTAATTGTTCTCAAGTGAGTTGTATAAGTACAATACTTTGGTCTCCCTAAGATAACCTACAATTGGCACTTATCCAATTTGGGTTTTAGTTTGGTATCATCCAAACATGTGCCTAGCATTCCCAAATTATCAGGAATGTGAAACCCAGTTTCTTTCCCGTTCATATCTAATATGAAATTTGTCTAACAGATTTTAATGGAACCTTATTCTAAATAAGTTATTGCACTGTTTAAAGCTTATCCGTTGAAGGAAATGGTAGCTCAGAGCGACTCATGATTAACCTTATCATGTCCAACAAAATTCGGTTACTCAGTTCGGACACACCGTCAAACTGACGTGTTCCGGGAGGAGTCCTCTTTGAAAGAATACTTTACTCTTTCAAGTATATTAGAAACTAATTGCTTAAGTATTTTCCATTACGGTCTTACCGTGACGGTATAATACTATAGCCGATCTGTTTGTCTATTTCGTGTCGAAACTTTAAAAGTTTCCGATTTGTGTTCTTCAAAAGAAACAAATAACCATAACGCGATGCCACATCCGTAAGGTCACGAAATATTCATATCCACTTCTAGCCTAGCTAGATAAGGGCCCACTTGCTTCACTATGAACTAGGGCTAACATATAGGTGGCATTTGCACTTTTACCAAGTAAAGGTATTTTAGGCACTTTGCCCAATAAACTAGATTCATAGACTTTATTTAAATGGAATCAAATCAGTCCTAGTATCCACTCTTCAAAAGTGTGGATATACGATTCTTGTTTAATTGTGTCTCAGACAACAATGCCGCAATTAGTTTCTTCTGATCAAATCAGTTCGAGCTATTTGTTTGTCATTTTATATATTTGAGATTTATTTATATTCACAATATAAATGCTGTTATACACATCTAATGTGTTTATCTCAATAACGTCTTTATATAATAAAACACTTTAGTGTTCTAGAATAGAAAGGTCAATCCGCAACGGATTAAACACTGATATAGAGATAATGTATCTAGTCAAACTAGTTACATTATAACAGTTTCCAAATTTAGGTACACACTCGAGGGTAGTTCCTAAATTTAGGTATCTACGGTTAAAACAGCGACTTTCGTCCCGTTTACAATTCGCAGATAAATCTCTATTGAAGTCAGTATCCTGTTCAAAACAGATTCTGAACATCAATATATACTTATGTACCACACTAAGTATTTAAAATCTAATTTTAATATTAGTAGTGAACATAATGTTTGAAAAACATATTTGAAGTCAGAGCCTTGCTCGTTCTTCAATTCCTTCGTGTCTGCTTTGTCCAAACGGCAGTCACGCTTCCGTGATCCCGTTCGCCACATTTAGGCAGACATTTTGGGATATGTCCTTTATCTTCCCAGAAGATTATAATGATTTTGCCTTTGCCTGTTTTAACACTCCAGAAGCCTTTGGCCAAGCCTTGGCCTTCTAGAATATCGAAGTAAGATGCGTTTTGCGCTACTTGCCTAATTGCAAACTTTGACTTTGTCTCATTGAGAATAGTCATTAACTCTCCAAGAGTTATTTTTGCAATTTAGTACTTCTAAGATTCTAAGAATAGATTCTTTGAAGATCCTTCAATTTCATTATCATACTTTAAGGATCTAATCCTTAGTTCTGATTCAGGATCTATCCGAACACGTAAGTACCACGTACTACGTTTATACCGATTTACAAGATAAGGTTGGCCTCTAGAAAAGCGCCATGCCTTCCCAATTCTCCGGAAATATCCTTACAAGAATAAAGGATCTGTATCAGGCGTAGTATACATAGTATTGCGTATTTCTGTCCAGTATCAGATGATCACGTGCTAGGCCTGGGGCTGGAATTATGTCTGCCTCGTACGAAGCACATGTCGGATGTCTGGTGACTAGTCTCTATAATCGGATAAACATGACCTTATCATTTTATCCCGATAGCTGCAGTATTTAAGAGAACCAGTCTCGTATCCTACGTGACCATCATCTCCATATGACTGAAGTGACACTTCCGTCTTGACATCACACCCAACACACTACGATTCTCAATATACCTAGCATTGGCGTACACATAACCTGTTAAAGCCCTGGATGAGCTCAACCAAAGTATATTGATTGTCACAAGTATTAGCGGTGCAAGTCTCAGGTTAAGACCAAATACACCTACCCTGATTTCAGACTTCCATAGACACATAGTCATACTACCAATCGAATTCCGAGGGGGTCTATCCAGAGCGAAGCTGTTTCCCGTACCATCGGTAAAACACAACCTCATATTACACTTACATGAGTATCTTATACCCAAATATATGAGAACTATGTCGTTGTGCCCTCACAACGCTCACAAGTGTAATACTAGTCTTTTACGTATTTATCGATGTCCAATCTCGATAATACTCTGACTAGGGATATTTAATGATTTATCCTTCGTGGACTGATACTGTCTCATATCATTCTCCGTCCAGGAAAAAATCATAGGGACCTCTTATCATTTATACATCTAGGTGATCTAATCACAAATGATAAGATTGCAATCTCCTTTGTCACATAGTTAATTTGTACAACAACACCATGATCTGTACAAATAGTGACGCTATGGGTCATAATTGTCCAACACCTAGAACATGCCAAGGATCTTTTAACATGAAATCGGTGTGAATACTCAAAGAAGTTGCGGAAAAACTTACATTGATCGGTTGGATGGATGTAGAGATTTCAAAACTTTTGAATCCTTTTGTATGAATGTTGATCTCCAAGCTTCCAAAGTGTGTTCCAAACTCTTGGGATTAGTTTCCCTAACACCTTGAATGACTCATTTTTGTGCTAGCAATGAAGAAATTTTGAAACAAAATTTCTAAGGTGATGAATGTGTTTCACGGCAATGAAGGAAAAAATGGAGAGAGAGTGTTTTGTTTTGATTGATTTGTGTTATGTATATGATTTTCAAAAAATCAAAAATTCATTTACCAAATCAAAATTTGGTATGTCTGTCACAAATCAAGCTTGTGTGTTTTACATGCTACCAACTAACCACCAACATCTATCAACCAAAAGTTAATAAAGTTGACTAGTGATGTGATTTGGTGGGCCCAACTTTAAATTTCAAAATTCGAGTGGGCCCGCTTAACACACTTCGGGCTCGGGTTTTTTTAATTCCGAATTAACAAATTTGTCGTTGCTATATTATTATTAAAGTCGCTTACGAATTAATTCTAAATTAATTCATTCGCCCGAATTAAAATCCAATTTTAATTCCGCTTTGAAATCTAATTTCAATTAATATATCGAAAATATTATTTAATCGATTAATTCCAAATTAATCGTTCTCTCTCTCTCTCTTAATCAAATTTTATCCCACATAAATTATTGCCGTAATTAATCCTAGATTAATTTTCTCTCTCTTATAATTAATCCCAGATTAATTCTGCTCGAGTCAACCATCATCGGTGAATCTTTGGGAAGCGACCCATGAGATTCCTGGATATGTTGGCAGTAAATCCGATCGTCGGACTATCTAAACACGTGCGTACCCGGTACCACGTTCTTAGCGATTTACAAGACATGGTTGGCTTCTAGCAAAGCACTGTGCCTACCCAATTCTCCAGAAAAATTCTTTTAAGGAATACATAATCTATATCAGGCGTAGTATACTAAGTATTGCGTATTGTGATCCAGTATCAGATGTCACATGCTAGGCCTGGGGCTGGAATTGTGTCTGCCCCGTACAAAGCATATATCGGATCACTAGCAACTAGTCTATTTAATCGGATAATCATGACCTTGTCATATTATCCCGATAGTTGCAACATAATAGAGTATCAGTTCTGTATCCCTGCGTGATCATCATCTCCATATGACTGAAGTGATACTTCCATCTTGACATCACACCTAATACACTACGATTCTCAATAAACCCAGAAGAGGCATACACAGAACCTGTTAAAATCCCGGACGACCAAAACCAAAGCGTACTGATTGTCGTAAGCATTAGCGATGCAAGTCTCAGGTTAAGACCAAATACACCTACCCTGCTTCGGATTCCCATAGACACATAGTCATACTACCAATGGGATTTCGAGGGGTCTATCCAGAGCGAAGCCGTTCCCATACCATCGGTAAACAGAACCTCCTATTACATTTGCATGAGTATCCAATACCCAAATATATGAGAACTATGTCGTTACGCTTCTATAACGCGCACAAGTGTAATACTAGCATATTCTGTATTATCGATGTCCAGTCTCGATAATACTACGACTAAAGATATTTAATGATTAAACCATTCGTGGATTGATACTGTCTCATATCTTATTAATCTGGAACTAATCATAAGGACTTTTATCATTTATATATTCAAGTAATTTAATTATAAAATGATAAAATAACAATTTCCTTTGTCACATAGTTAATTTGTACAAAAACCACAATGTCTTTTACAAATAGTGATGCTATGGGTTATAATTGTCCAACAATCTCCCACTTGGCCTATAGCTAGTCACTCAAGTATCTAACACCTGAACTATGTACATGTCGCTCAAACTTTTGTTAAGGAATATCCTTCGTCAGCGGATCTACAATGTTGTCATCTGATACGACCTTCTTGATCTTCACATCGCCACGATGTATGATTTCACGAATCAGATGGAAACATAGAAGTACATGTTTGGATCGTTGATGAGACCGCGGTTCCTTAGCCTGTGCTATAGCCCCGTTATTGTCACGATACAAAGGAATGGGCTCAGCTGCTAAAGGAACTACTCCTAATCCAATTAGGAATTTACAGATCCAAACTGCCTATTTTTCTACCTCAGCTGCAGCGATATATTCCGCTTCTGTTGTTGAATCGGCAACAGTCTCTTGCTTGGAAGATTTCCAGCTCACTTTTCCGTTATTGAAGCGAAATATGTACCCGGATTGTGACTTACAGTCATTTTTATCGGTTTGGAAACTTGCATCGGTAAACCTAGTTACCTCAAGTTCTCCATCTCCATAGACTAAGAAAGCATCCTTAGTTCGTCTAAGATACTTAAGGATGTTCTTAACGACAACCCAGTGACCATCACCTGGATCGGCCTGATAGCGACTACACGTGATCAAAGCATACGAGACATCAGATCGCGTACATATCATGGCATACATGATCGATCCGACTGCAGAAGCAAACGGGATCCGACTCATGTTGTCTCTTTCATCTTGATTTTTAGGACATATGTCCTTAGATAGAGAGACGCCATATGACACTGGCAACAGTCCCCTCTTAGACTGATCCATATTGAATATCTTCAACAATTTATCAATGTACGTGCTCTGGGAGAGTCCAAATAGCTTTCTAGATCTATCCCGATAGATCTTCATTCCCAGAATAAAAGATGCTTCTCCCAGATCTTTCATGGAGAATTTTAATGAAAGCTAAGCTTTCACCGATTGTAGCATGGGAATGTCATTGCCAATAAGCAATACATCATCTATGTAAAGGACAATGATTGTCAGTGTGCTCCCACTAACCTTCTTATATACACAAGGATCATCCTCGTTTTGAATGAAATCATATTCTTTTATGATCTCATCAAAACGTTAGTTCCAAGAACGCGATGCTTGCTTCAATCCATAAATGGATCGATTTAACTTGCAAACCTTGTTTGCATGTTTTGGTAGACAAAGCTGTCAGACTGTTGCATATAAAAATCCTCCAAAAGGTTTCCGTTAAGGAAAGCGGTTTTGACGTCCATCTGCCATATTTCATAATCTAAGTATGCAGCAATAACAAGCATTATCCGAATGGATTTAATCATGGCAACAGGTGAAAAAATTTCATCGTAATCGACACCATGTCATTGACAATACCCTTTTGCTACAAGCCTAGCTTTGTACGTTTGTATGTTGCTATCCATGTCCGTCTTCTTCTTGAAGACCCATTTACAACCAATAGGCTTTACGCCTTTTGGTGCATCAACTAGTGTCCAAACTTGGTTGGTATACATGGAATCCATCTCAGACTTCATGGCTTCTTGCCATAAAGTGGAGTCGATATCTTGTATCGCTTCCTCATACGTGGCCGGCTCATTATCCTCAATAAGATTAATATCTACGTGAGGTGAAATCAGAAACCCATACCTCTCAGGTTGTTTTGTGACTCTCTCCGACCTACGCGGTTCTTGTGTATTAGAATATTATGGTACAGTCTTATCCCTGATGAACTGTTCGTGTTTTGTTAAGGAATCGGTGCCAGGAATAGTATCACTCTGATTTTCATCGAGTTCTACTTTCTTCCCACTTACCACTGCATTTAGGAATTCCTTTTCGAGAAAAACCACATGTAGAGCAACAAATACCTTGATCTCTTGTGGGTGGTCGAAGTAATATCCTTTGGTTTCCCTAGGATAATCTACAAATAGGCACTTATCCGATTTGGGTTCTAGTTTGGTACCATCCAAACGTTTAACGTATGCCTAGCATCCCCAAATCTTCAGGAATGAGAAACCCGGTTTCTTTCCTGTCCATATTTCATATGGAGTCTGTTGAACAGACTTTGATGACAGATATTTATGGTATAATCAGATTGCTATCGCCCTAGAAGACTAGGAGAAAACCACATTTACATGTCCCTATGGTACTTTTGCTTTCCACAGGATGCCATTTGGATTATGTAATGCCCCTGCCACTTTTCAGCGTTACATGATGGCCATCTTCTCAGACATGCTGGACCAGAGTATAGAGGTATTCATGGATGACTTCTCTGTGTTTGGAGACTATTTTGACCACTGCTTGCAAAATTTGGAATAGGTGTTACAAAGATGTGAAGATACCAACCTGGTACTCAACTGGGAGAAATGCCACTTCATGGTGCATGAAGGTATTGTTCTTGGACACCGGATCTCACAAAAGGGAATCAAGGTAGAAAAAGCAAAGATCGAAACAATTGAGAAATTACCTCCACCAACATCAGTCAAGGGGATTCAGAGTTTTCTTGGACATGCAGGTTTTTACAGGAGATTTATCAAAGACTTTTCCAAGATTGCTAAACCTCTGTGCAATCTTCTTGAGAAGGATGTGCCTTTCAACTTCACCAAAGAATGGCAGTGAGCTTTTGAGATATTAAAACAGAAGCTGATTTCTGCCCCCATCATTGTAGCACCAGACTGAACCCTTCCATTTGAGGTGATGTGCGATGCTAGTGATTTTACTGTAGGAGCAGTTTTGGGACAACGCAAAGCAAAGATTTTCCACACCATTTACTACTCTAGCAGAACTTTGAATGAAGCTCAACTCAACTACACAACCACTGAAAACGAGTTGCTCGCAGTTGTGTACGCTTTTGACAAATTCCGCTCCTATCGGCTAGGTCCCAAAGTGGTGGTCTACACATATCATTCAGCAATCAAATACCTGATCACGAAGAAAGATGCCAAACCCATATTGATCCGTTGGATACTGCTTCTGCAAGAATTTGACATGGAGATCAGAGACAGGAAAGGGACAGAGAACCAAGTGGCATATCATTTATCGAGGCTCGAGAATGGAGAAACAATTGGCAAAGAACTGACAATCAAAGAAACTTTTCCAGATGAACAGCTGTTTGCCATGAAACAGTAGGATGTCCCTTGGTATGCTGACTATGTCAACTACATAGTTTCGGGAAAATGGCCGTTGGAATGGACAACTCAGCAGCGAAAGAAGTTCTTCAAAGAAGTCAAGCACTATGTTTGGGAAGATCCGTACCTATCCAAATGTTGTGCTGATCAATTACTGAGGCGTTGTGTTCCACATGAGGAGGTCAACAGTGTTTTGCAACACTGTCATTCATCACCATATGGCGGACACTTCAGCGGGAATAAAACTGCAGCCAAAGTCATACAATCAGGTTTGTTCTGGCCCACTTTTTCTAAATATGCTTATCTTTTTACTCTTCAATGTGACAGATGCCAGAGAACGTGGAATATTTCCAGGAGAAATGAAGGACCAATGCAAAACATTCTGAAAGTGGAGATATTCGATGTGTGGGGTATAGATTTCATGGGACCCTTTGTTCCATCATTCAGAAACCTTTACATCCTGGTTGCTGTAGACTACAGCTCCAAATGGGTCGAAGCAATTGCACTGCCATCCAATGATTCAAAAGTGGTGATCAAATTGATGTAAAAGAACATTTTCACTCGGTTCAGAACACTTCGGGCAATTATCAGTGATGGTGGCTCACATTTCTGCAACATATACTTTGATGCACTCCTATCCAAATGCAGAGTTACTCACAAGGTTGCAACTGCTTATCATCCACAGTCAAATGGATAGGTTGAAGTTTCAAACAGAGAAATCAAAAGAATTTTGGAGAGAACCGTTGGATCAATAAGGAATGACCGGTCTGCAAAACTTGATGACGCATTATGGGCCTATCGGACAGCTTACAAGACACCCATTGGTATGTCCCTATATCGATTGGTGTTTGGGAAAGCATGTCATCTGCCAGTTGAGCTTGAACACAAGGCGTACTGGGCACTGAAGAAGTTGAATCTTGATTCACAAGCTGTAGGAGAGAAACGACTTCACCAACTCAATGAATTGAAGGAGTTTCGTCTACAAGCTATGAGAAGGCCAGATTGTACAAAGAAAAGACCAAGAAATGGCATGATTGAAAAATAGTGCATAGATAGTTGGAACCAATGCAGCAAGTGTTGTTGTACAATTCACGGTTGAAACTTTTCCCTGGAAAGTTGAAATCAAGGTGGTCAGGACCATTTGTGATCACTCAGGTTTTACCATATGGAGCTGTTGAGTTACTGGATCCCAACACCAACGAAACATTCAAGGTAAACAGTCAGCGTGTCAAGCACTACTGGGGAGAATCATTTGAACGACAAAAAGAAAGTGTCACACATTCAGATCCAGCCTAATGTTTGAGAAGTCACGTCTAGCTATCGATGTTAAACTTAGCGCTCGCAGGGAGGCAACCCATGCAATTTGTGTATATATTGTGATTTGGTGTGATTTCATTTTGTGTGTTTAATTTTCACAGGTTAATTCATTTCAGGATGGAAGAAGTTCTCGTAAATCTTCACAAGCAATTTCCTTCTCTCCCTCAAAAATCTCTGATGAAAGTTTACAATACTCGTTGTCGTTCTTTAGAAATGGTGTCTGATAATCGCGAAGACAAAATTAAATTCATTAGGGATGGCTTGAGTAAGGAGTCTGTAGATGATATATCTTCAACTCTTGAGACGCATCCCAGTGGATATGTTCATATAGCCGTCCGTAAATTACATACACAATTCCAAAAAGAAAGACAGCAGTTAAGTCTCGGGAATCTGACTCAAAAAGACCATGTTTGCCAATTTATAAGAAAATTGGATGGGAAGCTTGTCTCTGACGCATAGACGTCAATCAAGCCGCTAAATTTCTTGTACATATTATACCTCTTTGTCTTTTCCTAATAATTGTAATTTTTTTTTGTTTTCTTTTATTTTCTCCGACAGGATCCAGACCTTTTTTGACTATCACAATTTATTTTACTGTTAACTAATAATTGTCATTTGGCAGGTACTAGTGCTATTATTTTACTCACCCTTTTCAAGTGTTATAAATTCAACTCATCATTGCACTATTGAAGACATCTAGAGTAAAACATGGAAGCCACTTCAAGAAGACGAGTTGAGAACATCTGTGTGTTTTGTGGTACTAGTATTGGTGTTAAACCACAATACGTAGAAGCAACACATGAATTGGGTCGAGTCTTAGCTGCAAGGAATATGCACTTAGTATATGGCGGATGCAATCTTGGACTTATGGGGATCGTTTCAAAAGCTGTACAGAAGGGAGGCAGTCACGTTTTGGGAATCATCCCAAAACCCTTGGCAGAAGCAAAACTTATTGGACCATCAAACGAAGAGGAACTGATCATGCCAGGTATGTCTGAACGATTTGTAAAAATGATTAACCATGCTGATGCTTTTATTGCTTTGTCAGGTGGCTTGGGTACATTGGAGGAAATTTTTACAGTGTTATCTTGGGCAAACTTGAACATACACCAGAAACCGCTTGGATTGTACAATTTTAAAGGATTTTATGATTTTCTTTGTGTGTTTCTTGATGATGCCCGGAGAAATGGGTTCGTGTCAAAACCTTTAAAAGAACTCATCTTCACTGCCAGAACTGCTCCGGATCTAATTGACCAAATCTTAGCCTATGAACCACAAATTGACCATATCATTTCAAAGATAAATTGGTCCGAGGATAATCGTGGTAAGAGGCGTCCGATTAATCTGGATCTTAACCTTTAACTTTTCGTGTAGAATTTCAGTTAACCAGGTAATATCTTCTAAACGCTTCTTCTACTGTTTAAGACATTGGGGACAATATCTCATTTAGGTTTGAGGGAGGGATTTAGTTGATCAGTATCTTGTTTTTAGTTGTGTGTTGTTTTTATTTTTAGTCCAATTTTTTTCAAAAAATACAAAAAAATTGAAATTTTTTCAAAAATTACAAAATATTTTGCAAATTTGTTTTTATTTTGACTAAAAAGGTGAAATTGGTGAGAGATAACTGTGTAAGGAGTTCCCATTCCTGAGACGTATCTCAAACCTATTTCGGAACAAGTTAATTTTTGTTTATTTCCTTTTGAATTATTTAATTTGTAAATTCTCTATAAAATTGACTAAAATGGATTTTCATATGCTTGGTTGGCATATATTATCAACATGCATGGTCACATATGGACATAAGCTGTAATTGAAAAGTTTGTAATATTCAGTGCTCTAGTTTAATTGGAGAAAGCATCTCAAAAAGCAATGGAGTAAAAAAAAAACATCTGAAATCCGAGTTATTAAGTCTGCAAGGGTGTTTTAACACCTAGTGCCATAAAGCCAACTGGTTTGGGAGTCACTGGCCCAATGCTCGCTATATGCATCAAGGATGTTACAAAAATATATATATCTGAAGTCTGAGAAATTAAGTCCGTAGGGGTGTCTTAACACCTGGTGCCCTAAAGCCAACTGGTTTGAGAGCCACCGACCCAACACTCGCTACATAGATGGAAGATATTGTATATAAATAAAAAAAATCAAAAATCAAAGAAAAAATCAGAAAAATCAAAAAAATTATTCCATTGCTGCAAAAAGGTGTGAATTCTGATAAAACTTTAGGATAAAAATATTACTCTCTTATCAACTGCACTTGTGACTGTTGTGGGCAAAAATGAGTTGTTTAATATTTTATTGGCTGTGTATATGGAGAATGGTAAATATAATCGGAGAATTTACTTATTCGGTAATTTAGAAAGAAAGAAAACAACTAGTGACTTGGAGTAGAAGTTTCACCTGATTAGTCACTAACTTCATTATTCTATTTTCTCTTGTCTTTTTGCTTTTGTTTGCATTAGTTTTACTACATTTTTACTTTTGTAAAATATTTGTGGGTATCATTGCTGTAAACACTCACGAGACTACAACTCGTCCACTAGGGACATCTAGGGGTTTTAAGGCTTGTTGCATACGCTAAATGCAACCGTGATCCCTACGAAAGTGGCTTAGTTAAATTTAATTTTAAAGATGTTTATGTTATTTTATTCTGTGTTTTGCTCGAGGACTAGCAAAATGTTAGGTTTGGGGGTGTGATGAGTGGTAATTATGTCATTATTTCCCACTCATTTAACCTAATATTTTGTATAGTTTCTTGAGTTTTGTGAATATTTTGATGTGTTTTGTGTTATTTTGTAGATAAATAAAGTTTCAGGACATTCTGGAGGTGATTTGGGGCCAAAACAGTGAAAAAGAACACAAAAGGGCAGTTTTGTCATTTGGCGTGTCACGACGCCTAACGTGCGCTGCACCATGCTAACGTGCGCCAGGGACACATGTCAGAATCTGAGAAGTTTGACTTTGCTAACGTGCACCGGACTTTGCTAACGTGCGCCGTGCCACATGTCAACATCACAACCGATCTGCTAACGTACGCCGGACTTTTCTAACATGTGTCATCATCCCATACGTTGGACTTATGAGCCAAATTCAGGGCCTAACACCAACTTCCCATGCCTAGTTTGCTCAAAACACTACCCATACTTTCATACTATAATTCTTACTCAACAATTCTTTAAACCTCAATGTAAACACTTGCTAAAACAACACTCCTTAACCCATCTTAACTATTTAATCTCATAGTCCCAATTAGCTCAATAATTAGGGTTTCAAGTATTTAGTCTTTACTCACAATCAATTTCCATGCTCATTATGCTACTAAATACAATTCCTAGTATGTCACTATCCTTAATATAACATCATACCATCAAAGTCCCACAATTCAAGATTTGGATCAAGTTGATCTTACTTCATTTCATTTGATTTTTTTCTTCATCCATCAAGTCTCTCATGGTGGCTTTTCTTCTTTCTAGCTTGTATTGGGAAGATTTGAATTTACTTCTTATTCTTTCCTTCTTTCTTCTTCTTCTTTTTCTTTTAATTTCTTATTCTCTAAATCACGTCTCTCTCTCTCTCTCTCAAAATTTTTAGGGATGAAAGAATAATATCTCCCTTTTATATTAAGGGACATTTATAATTGGTTAATTTTTTTGAAGAAATGTGTAAAAACTTTGAGAAATTTAGAGATTTATATAGATAGGTCCACGAGCATTATTCATCTAAAATTTTGAATTGCGGTTTCGTCTGTTTCTGGTCCGAATATGGAAAAATATTCAACGGAAAAGTTGTAGATCTCGATCCTAGCTTCTTAAAGATATAAAAATCATAAAAATCAGAGTTCATATGAGATAGTTATTGCCTAAATATCATGGGGTGTCCGGAGTAGAACGTCGTACCATATCGTATTGGAATTTCGAAGAATTTTTCGATTCTTCCTGAAGTTATTTCATGAGTGTATAGGTGTCCAAATATAACTTATATTATATAACATTCATCCCATAATGAAACACTAGCCAAGATTATCGGTCGTCGAGATTACCGGTTATTATAAATTCTCCCCCCTAAATAGGATTTGTCCTCGAATCCCTTTTTGATGATAAATTGTTTAGGCTTAACTTGGTTTGAAGGTGTTTAACCTCTGCTACTCTTATCTCCCTTTACTTTTTTTTCTACTATTTTGCTCAAAAACTTGATATTATGACTTATGGGAATCTTTTACCTCGATATACTCTATTTGATTCTTGTCAATGAATGATCAACCCTGGGGCCATAACTCTAAACTTCTCACGGAGGTGTCATTCTTAATGAAAAAAGTATCCTTCATAAAATTTTATCTGTCTCTTGTTTCATACTATATAACCTCTTGTAGAATGTATTTGAAATACTCAATTGTTTATGATCTAGAGTTAGGTTTCCTTCGAACTGGTACCTATACTTAACTTATAAAGTACTACTTGAATTTAATATGTTTATACTAATAGGGATATATTCCTGACCGTTCCAACTGAATCATTTCTTCTTAGACTTTATATTTTTATTATGATAACCTTAATTCTTAGATACCACTTAGGGCTCATATTACCCCTCTCTCTTAATGTACCACTACTGTACTTGGTACTTCAACTAATAATTTTACTTCTTCTGACATCAAGTACAGCTTAAATTTTTCTTTCTCTTTCTTCCATCCCTTCTTATCTAGTGTCTTCTCATTATTAAAGTTTCTTCATGTTTTATCATTGCTCCGGAATACGAACAATCTTAGTTTCTAGTAGAATTAATCCTACTTTATATATCCTTGTTTCACTTACTCAACCCAGCCTTGGAATTCATTCTCTTAACTTAACTGCTTAACTATCTTATTTCCATTTTGTTAACTTTCAACCACTAATAGGCTATGTTCTCTACGTCATTTTATCTCTACCAATCAATGGAACTTAGTAATTATACTCGAGCTCTCTACATACTCTAGTTTTCAGATATTTTAATACTCAAGATACTATTTCTTTACTGTTAACGCCAACCCTAACTACTTGGTTCTGGTCTTTACTCATATATTTTTCGTTTCCTCTTTGATGGGATTTTCAATCTTATTTGAACACTGAGAAGTTTGCTATTCCGTAGCACTTCTGAACTTAACTATGGAAAGTTTATTTGTGCTTGCATACCCCTATCATTATTTATTTAATATCTCCTCTATTGTCATCTTACTTCGATAGTTCTATTTCCAAGTATTATATTTTTCTTTTATCTTCCTTCCCGCTCTATTCTATACCTAGGATTTCTGTGGTCTATGTGTTGGACAAATATGACCCATAGCATCGCTATTTGTACAACACATGGTGTTGTTGTACAAATTAACTATGTGACAAAGGAAATTACTCTTTTATCATTTGTGATTGGATTACCGTGATATATAAATGATAAAAGTCCATATGATTAGTACTGGATTAATAAGATATGAGATAATATTAATCCACGTAAGGTTTAATCATTAAATATCTCTAGTCGTAGTATTATCGAGACTGGACAACGATAATGCGGAATAGACTAGTATTACACTTGTGCATGTTATGGAAGCGTAATGACATAGTTCTCATATATTTGGGTATTGGATACTCATACAAGTGTAATAGGAGGTTCTGTTTACCGATGGTACGGAAACAGCTTCGCTCTGGATAGACCCATCAGAATCCTATTGGTAGGATGACTATGTGTCTATGGGAGTCCGAATCAGGGTAGGTGTATTTGGTCTTAACCTGAGACTTGCATCGCTATTAGTTGCGACAATCAGTATACTTTGGTTTTGGTCATCCGGGGCTTTAACAGGGTCTGTGTACGCCTCTTCTGGGTATACTGAGAATCGTAGTGTATTGGGTGTGATGTCAAGATGGAAGTATCACTTCAGTCATATGGAGATGATGATCACGCAGGATACGAAACTGGTACTCTTGTATGCTGCAGCTATCGGGATAATATGACAAGGTCATGATTATCCGATTATAGAGACTAATTGTCAGAGATCCGATATATGCTTCGTACGAGGCAGACACAATTCCAGCCCCAGGCCTAGCATATGACATTCGATATTGGATAGTAATACGCAATACTAGGTATACTACGTCTGACAAAGATTACATATTCATTTAAAGAATATTTCTAGAGAATTGGGTAGGCACGGTGTTTTGCTAGAAGCCAACCATGTCTTGTAAATCGGTAAGAACGTGGTACCGGGTACGCACGTATTCGGATAGTCCGATGACCGTATTTACTACCAATATATCCAATGATCTCTTGGGTCGCCTCCCAAAGATTCATCGATGATGTTTGACTCGAACATAATTAATCTGAGATTAATTATCAGAGAGAAAATTAATCTGGGATTAATCACAACAATAATTAATCTGGGAATTAATTATTGGAGAAAGAATTAATCTGAGATTAATTGCGTCAAGAATTTATCTAGGAATAAATTCGTCGAAGAGAGAGAACACAATTAATTTGGAATTAATCGGTAAAAAAAATTTAATAGTTAAATTGGATTTTTACTATTTAATTTATTCAATTGGGCTAAAATAATATATTAGATATATTAATTGAAATTTGATTTCAATGCGGAATTAAATTGGACTTTAATTCTAGCGAACGAATTAATTTGGAATTAATTCGTAAGCGACTTTCGTAATAATTTTTTTCGAGGCATTATTATTTAATTAAATTGGATTTAATAAAGTCGCAACGGCAAATTCGTTTAATTTGGAATTAAACGAACACGGGCCCGAGCGAAGTTGCGTGTTGGATTGTCCGACTTAAATTTAGAATTTAAAGTGGGGCCCACCAACTTACATCAAATGTCTACACAAGTGATGGAAGTTGTTATTTGGTTGTGTAAAGCTTGGATTGCTTGTTGAATACACAAACCAAAACCAACACACTTTGTTTTTTAATTAAAACATATATCAACTTTGAAAGTCAACTAGATTATTAGATTTTGGAAATCAAAATGCACTATTCCTCTTTCTCTCTCACTTTGGGCGTGACTTTCTCTTCTCTCCCATGGATTTTTGCTTCAAAAATCTACATAGCTAGCACTTTAAGGAGTCAAAGGAAGGTGATAGGGAGAATCACCCGAGAGTTTCGAACTCGATCTCAAGCTCCAAAGCTTCCAACACATCCAATAAAGAAAGAAAAGTTTTGAACTTAATCCGATCAATGTGAGTATTCCGCAACTCCCTTTGATTAATTCACACACAAATCACTCTTAGACGATCTTTGCATGTTCTAGGAACACTTACAATGGTATCAAAGTGATCTAAGTTTGATTTGAAATTCTAGGGTTCGTGGACTTTAATTTGGGAATTTATGCTTGGAGTATGTATTTTCTTAAATTGATGGTTTGGTTGAGCTTGGATGATGTTGAATTGGATTTGTACATCTTAAGAATTGAGAAAAATTGAATAGATCAAAAATCCCCAATTTCCTTAGCCTTGGCCGAATGCACCCTAGGTTGGATTCGTGGTGATATTTTGAAAATTTAACAATTGGATATGTTAATTGCATGAAATGAATATTAATTGTTGGTTTAATTGGATTGAAATCGGAATTGAGTATTATTTCATGATTATTGCCGTGAATGAAGCATGTTGGAATGGATTGATTTTGCCCCAATTTTGTGTTGGACATGAATTTGGGAATTAGGCATGATTAATTGAATTAATTAGTGTTTTGGAAGCATTAGATTAATTAATTAATTATGGTAATTACACTTGAATTGAATTAATTTGTAATTTGGAATAATGAGTTAATTTAATTTGTTGTAATTTGGCTTAATGGGCTTGGTTGGGCCAAGTTTGGTTTAGGATAATTGGTTGGATCCGATTGGGCCTAAAACCATTTCCATAAAGTTTAAATATGATAATTGGGCCTTTAAAATTTTAATTGGGCCTAATGGGCCTAAATTGATTTTTGGCATAGGGTGATTCCTAATTAGGTCTTAGCATCTTGGGTTTGACCATAATTGCCAAAGCCCATGCCTAAAGAATTAATTAAAAGCCCATTGGACTTTAATTGAATAGTATTGGATACTAATTGGGCCTTTGAGACCCAATTAGATTGGATTTGGAATCCAAGTCTAAAAGGCACTATTGAAAGTGTAATTATTTAATTTGGAATTAAATATTAATTAGTATTGGATACAATTTAAATTGGATTTAAAATTATAGTTCGATATAATTCAAGAATACTTACTTTGAGTATTTATTCTTAAATGAGTTGGACTCGCGCAAATCAAATCGTTGTTTGAACATTGGATGGTCACTAATCAAAGATTAATTAATTGGATTAGATTGATTGATAACATGATTTGTGTGAATAATTGGATGTATGAATGAATAATGTATATGAGATGGATATTAGATGGGTGAGGGAAATTTTGGAAATTGTTGTAATAAATTTAGAATTTATTAAATTGGACCTGCGTGTTCAGCCTTTTATCTCATTATCTCATTGTATTTCTCTTCTCACCAATTCCCCTCAATGTAAATGAGGTTTCTTTAGAAGTATTATGTAATTGGGTAGAAGTATGAATAGTGCTAGCAGGAGAGAGGAAATGGAGAGATTTGTTCTAGGAACAAGTTTGTCGTATATCAATCCGCATATCATTATTAATTTTATCGCGCCTTATTATGCTTTTAGAATGCATGCTTAAGGGTGTATGATGAAACCTAATTAAAGATAATAAAATGGTTGCTAAATCGCGACAAAAACCCTAATTTTATATTAAGCGTTTTTCCTTCCATTGAGTGATTCTCTCTCAAGATCCAAGATTGGCATTGGTTTGTTTGCCAAAGTAAAGACCTTTGTCCATCACGGATGTGTTTGAATCATGAAGGCTTTGTTCCATATCGTACGCCTTGGGCAAGTTATGATTTGTTGGCCAAAGTCAAGGTCACTTCTTGTTCATCGGCCTCGATTACGAAGCTTTCCCACTGTCAATGGGTCATGCTTGACTGGTTTCATTAAGCTTGTTGAGCCAAAGCCAAGGCTTAGTTGATTCAGAGGAAAAAGGTTAGGGAATATATCGGATATATTGGCATATATTGGATATATATTTCGGACTTGGAGGTCCACCTACTGGATCTAGGAATTGGATGGGATCCAATTGATCTTAGAGATCTACCTAGTTAAGTTTCATACAACTTGTTGGCCAAAGTCAAGGTTTTGTGTTATTTAACGGGATCCTAGCCCACTAGGAAACTAGGTTTCCCGAGTACTCCACAGAAGGTTAGAGGCTCGCCGAAAAATAGTGGGAGGCAAGTGTTAAATTTGCAATTTCGTTTAGATACTTGCCAATACGCGCTCATTTCATTTTTCGTCATTATTTAAATTTAAATATATTAGTTGGACTAATATTCAATTGTTATTTTAATTAAACAGTTGGACTGTATTCAAACTATTTCATTTATAGTTGATTATATAATTGGATTATAGTAATCAATAATTTGAATTTAACCAATCAAATTGTAGTTAATTATATAGTTAGACTATAGTAATCATTACATTAGATTGTACCCGAAATTATTGATTGGATAGTTGGACTATAGCAATCAAGATAACTGGAAAGATTAGCGTCAAAGAACATAATCCTAGGTGAAAATATCTTTAACGACATAATTTTCTAGAATGGGAAACGAATCTCAGGATAGTCCTGGGAGTTGAGAAGTTAATCTATTTGATAGAGACATTTCTCGGGCCTGAGCCCGGAGTTGAGCAAATAGTGGAGCATGAGCTTTGGAAGACTCATGGTGATGATAACTTTAGTGCTCAATTCATTATACCTGCTGCAATGACTTTTTAGTTTCGTCGTCAGAACTAAGGATTAGATCATTATACCATGATGTTGAAATTAAAGGATCTTCATAGATCTGACCTTAGATCTTAGAAGTATGAATTGCCAAAGAAACTCTTTCGCTAGCGTATGTCAGAAGGTACGTTTGTTGAGCACTAGGTGTTGCAGAAGATTGCTGACATCGAACAGCAAGGTTAGCTCGGCATTACCTACGTGGCCGAGACTTCCAAAGATTTGATCTTACAGTCTCTGCCAGAATGCTGGGGCAGGTTCATTATGAACCAAGAGAAAACTCTTAGAGAGTTGATAGCTATGCTCAAGAAGGTAGAGCCAGACCTTCTAAAACGAGCAAAGGCAAAATCGTCACAGTCTTCTAGGAAGACAAATGACATATCCTAAGATGTCTGCCTAAACTGTGGCAAACGAGGTCACTAGAAGCATGACTGCCGTATGGACAAGGTAGACATGAAGGAAGTGAAGGCGGGGCAAGGCTCTGGCTTCAAGTACGTTTGTCATAAACATGTTCACTATTGGTTTCAAAATTAGATTTTTGATACTAGATGTGGTACATATATATGTAATGATGTGCAGAATCTGCTGATAAGTAGGAGACTGAGTTTAGATGAGATCGACATGCGAATTGGAAACGTGATGAAAGTCGATGTTTTAACCGTAGAAACCTAAGTTTTGGAACTGCCCTTGGGGCATGTACTTAAATTAGGAAACTGTTATAATGTATCTAGTTTGACTAGGAACATTATCTCTGTATCTAGTTTAACCCGTTGCGGGTATACCTTTATATTCTAGAACACTAAGTGTTTTGTTTATAAAGATGATATTGAGATAAGCACATTAGATGTGAATAACAGTATTTATATTTAGAATATAAATGAATCTCAAACATATAATATGACAAACAAAAGCTCAAACTTTATAAATCTGTTGAGACTTAAAAGTGGCATTATTGTCCGGGACACATTAACAAGACTCGTATATCCACACTTTTGAAGAGTGGGTACTAGGATGAATTTGATTCTAATTCAAATAATGTCTACGAATCTATTTTATTAGGCAAAATGCCTAAACTACCTTTTACTTGGTAAAAGTGCAAATGCGAACGATCTGTTAGCCCTCGTTCATGATGACGTAAGTGGGCCCATGTCTAGCTAAGTTAGAGGTGAATATGAATACTTTATAACCTTTACGGATGTGGCATCGCGTTACGGTTATGTGTATCTTATGAAACACAAGTCAGAAACTTTTAGAGTTTCGACACGAAGTAACAAAACAGACCGGTAAAAGTATTAAAAACATTACGGTCGGACCATAGTGTAAAATACTGAAGCAATAAGTTTCTCGATTACTTGAAAGAGTATGGTATTCTTACACAGTGGACTCCTCCCGGGACACCTCAATTTGACGGTGTGTCCGAACAGAGAGACCGAAGTTTGTTGGACATAGTAAGGTTAATGATGAGTCGCTCTGAGCTACCAATTTCCTTCTAAGGATACGCATTGAACAGTGCAATACTTATTTTGAATAAGGTTCCATGTAAATTGACCGGCGTAAACACACACGTATAACGCAAGCGCACGTATCGTTCAAGTAGTATAAAAATATCGATCCCACGATGACTTGATTCATACTGTTGTTATTAATTATTGATACTATTTATTTACAGGTATCTAATTATAGGGAGAATGGAATTGATTGCTTTTGGTTGGTTGAATGTGGATTTGCTAATTAAAATAAAAATAGACTCAAAAGAAAATACTAAGGAAAATAAAAGAAAATACTCAAGGATCTAGGGTCGTGACTCCACACAATATTAATATAAAGATGAATTGATTCTCTTATATATGTGTAATAAATCAGTTTGATAACCTGGAACACGAAAATATGCAAAAGCCTCTGTCGATGGTCAGACGCAAATACCCGGTATAACCCAATTGGACCATATGTCTATGTCAACCAAATTACCTGGATTCATTAAGATCAAGTTCCAATTGTGGCTACCCCCGCCCGACAGGTATATGTCTATCCTGTAAGGAAATCTATTAAAGGGTTATATATCCTCAAAGAAGATCATGGGCTATTGAATCTAAGGCTGAAACCTAAAATCCATATGTCTAGTTCATTTTAAGTTTACCACATCAATCTTATTGGTGATCAGACAACAATAAGCATTAAACTTAAGACTCAATAAACAAACTAATGAATTACCCAATAAATAATTAAATCAATTATTAAGCCTAATAATATTGTGTTTCATCACTTCACTAGAATAAAAATAAAATGTTGGGGTTAGGGGATCCACTTTTAGAAATCTCAAATTATTATAATATGGAAATTTCCAATATTATCCAATTAAGTTGAACCAGCCATTAAAGCGGTGTTATTATTTATCCATAAACCAGCCATATAGGCGATAATTATCTGTCAACTAAAGACCAGCAATATAGGCGGTGTCACATTATGTTACATAATTAAAACCAGCCATTAAGGCAGAATCAACTTTTAATTCATATTATTAAATCACAATTTCCATATTATAATTGAAGTGAGATTAATCTACCTTTACTATTTCTAATTTAGAAATATCCCTTATTATAATGTATAAATCTGCGTGATATTTACCAACCAGCCATATAGGCGGTATCCTGATTAAGTCAAATTAATAATTAATTACCAACCGACCAACCAGGCGGTATCCTCATTAAGTCAGGTTAAAACCAATTTATAAATAATTACCAACCGACCAATATAGTGGTATCCTTATTAAGTCAGGTTTTAAATAACTTATATATTATAATTAAGGTAGATTAATCTAAATTATAAAAGTAAAAAGCTTCACCTTTACCCCAGCAGTAAATTAACTACTGAACATAAAAGAACAAAAAGAAAATAAAATAAAATTTTATTACAAAAAGTAAAATTGCATAATTGAAAATACTAAAAGTAAAAATGCTTAATTTAAATTACAAAGACTTAAACACACAAGATGTAATCCTAAAAGTCCTTACAAAACTCAAGGTAGGCATGATTTGAATTATGAAATCGAGCTGAATTTATAGGCGTCAGTAGGGTGTCCGCGTCGCGACGCGCATCTCGCGTCGCGACGCGCGTGATTATCGACGTGGCAGCTTCTTGTTCGTCCGCTTTAGATTCTTATCTGACACATGGCGATTCAGATAAAGAGATAAGGTGACACGTGGCAAGGTGGAATGATTGAGCTGACGTGGCGATGACGTGGTGACACGTGGCGAAAGGGATTGTCGGCACCATAGGATTGTGACACGTGGCACGCTTTGATTGGTTGATGATGACGTGGCGGTGACGTGGCACATTGACTCGATCAACTGGTGATGTGGACGATGACTTGGAGTGACACGTGGTGGCACGTGGTGATGGCGACTGTCGGCACCGTAGGATGATGACACGTGGCACATCGCACGTTAGCAGATCGGCTGTGATGGTGACACATGGCACGGCGCACGTTAGCAGAGTGAAACTTCTCAGATTCTAACATATGGACCCGGCGCACGTTAGCAAGTCTTGGTGGATGTTAGGCGTCACGACGCCATGGGCTTGCGCGTCGCGACGCGCCAAAATTACCAAAATGTCCTTTTGTCCAATTTTCACTATTTTGGCCCCAAATCACCTCCAGAATGTCCTGAAACTTTATTTATCTATAAAATAACACAAAACACATGAAAATATTCACAAAACTCAAGAAACTATACAAAATATTAGGTTAAATGAGTGGGAAATTGTGATACATTTACTACTCATCATAAATCTGTTAGACAGACTTCATATTAGATATGGACATGAAAGAAACCGGGTTTCTCATTCCTGAAGATTTGGGATGCTGGGCATATAATTGAATGTTTGGATGATACCAAACTAAAACCCAAATCGGATAAGTGCCTATTTGTAGGTTGTCCTAGGGAAACCAAAGTATAGTACTTATACAACTCACTAGAGAACAATGTAATTGTTGCTCTCCATGCGGTTTTCCAAAGAGGAATACCTATATGCAGTGGTGAGTGGGAGGAAAGTAAAACTCGATGAAAATTATAGTAATACTGTTCCAGGCACCGAGTCCTCACGAAACACCAACAGTTCATCAGTGATTAAACTGTACCAATAATCTTCCAATACACAAGAATCACGTAGGTCAGAGAGAATCAGAAAATAACCTGGGAGGTATGGGTTTCTGATCTCACCTCATGTAGATATCAATCTTATTGAATAAGACGAACCGGCTACGTATGAGGAAGTGATACAAGGTATCGACTCCTTTTATGGCAAAGTGCCATGAAGTCCGAAATGGATTCCATGTATACAACCAAGTTTGGACATTGGTTGATGTACCATAAGGCATTGTGCCTATTGGTACTATATGAGTCTTCAAGGAAGACATACATGGATGGCAATAAATAAACATACAAAGTTAGGCTTGTAGCGAAAGGGTATCGTCATCAACATGGTGTCGATTACGACGAAACCTTTTACCCGTTGCCATGATTAAATCCATTTGAATAATGCTTGCTAATGTTGCATGTTTCATTTATGAAATATAGAACATGGTACATCAAAACCGCTTTCTTTAAACGGAAACCCTTAGGAGGATGTTTACAACATCCTGAAGATTTTGTTGTGCCAAAATATGCAAACATTGTTTGCAAATTAAATCGATCCATTTATGGATTGAAGCAAGCATGGTGTTCTTGGAACCAATATTTTGATGAGATCATAATGGTATATGATTTCATTCAAAACGAATATGATTCTGGTGCATATAAGAAGGTTAGTGGGAGCGCACTGATAGTGAATGTCCTATAAGATGATGATGTATTGCTTCTTAGCAATAACATTCTCATAATATAATCGGTGAAGGCTTGGCTTTCATTAAAATTCTCCACGCTATACCTGGGAGAAGCAGGCTTTATTCTAGGAATAAAGATCTACTGGGATAGATCTAGAAAGTTGCTGACAACCCTCCCAGAGTTTGTACGTTTTTTAAAATGTATATGACCTGATGTGTCATATGCTTTGAGCATATGTAGACGCTATAAGGCCAATCCAGGTGATGGTCACTGGATTGATCTAAAGAACATCCTTGAGTATCTTGGAAGAACTAAGGATGCTTTCTTAATTTGTGGAGAATGAGAACTTGAGGTGACTAGGTTCACCGCTGCAAGTTTCCAAACCGACAAAGACGACTTTAAGTCGCAATAAGGGTACATATTTAGTTTGAATAACGGAACAGTGAGCTGGAAATCTTCCAAGCAAGATACTGTTGCCGAATAAATAACAAAAGTGGAATATTGTTGCAGCTGAGGCAGCAAAAGAAGTATCTTGGATCTATATAATCCTAATTGGATTAGGTATAGTTCTGTTAGCAGCTGAGCTAGGCTAAAACACAGGCTAAAGAATTACGGTCTCATCAACGATCCAAGTATGTACTTCAACTGTTTCATCTGATTTGTTAGATCATACATCGTGGCGATGTGATGATCAAATAAATCACATCAGATGATAACATTGCAAATCCACTTACGAAGGCTGTTTCTCAGCAGAAGTTTGAGCTATCCGTACATAGTTCAGGTGTAGGACACTTGAGTGATTGGCTATAGTCCAAGTGGGAGATCGTTGGACAAATATGACCCATAGCATCACTATTTGTACAGAACATGGTGTTGTTGTACAAATTAACTATGTGACAAAGGAAATTGCTCTTTTATCATTTATAATTGAATTACCGTGATATATAAATGATAAAAGTCCATATGATTAGTACCAGATTAATAAGATATGAGACAATATTAATCCACATAAGGTTTAATCATTAAATATCCCTAGTCGTAGTATTATCGAGACTGGACATCGATAATGTGGAATATACTAGTATTACACTTGTGCGTGTTATGGAAGCGTAACGGCATAGTTCTCATATATTTGGGTATTGGATACTCATGCAAGTGTAATAAGAGGTTATGTTTACCGATGGTACGGAAACAGCTTCGCTCTGGATAGACCCCTCGGAATCCCATTGGTAGGATGACTATGTGTCTATGGGAGTCTGAATCAAGGTAGGTGTATTTGGTATTAACCTGACACTTGCATCGCTATTACTTGCGACAATCAGTATACTTTAGTTTTGGTCGTCCAGGGCTTTAACAGGTTCTGTGTATGCCTCTTTTGGGTATACTGAGAATCGTAGTGTATTGGGTGTGATGTCAAGATGTAAGTATCACTTCAGTCATATGGAGATGATGATCACGCAGGATACGGAACTGGTACACTTGTATGTTGCAGCTATCGGGATAATATGACAAGGTCATGATTATCCGATTATAGAGACTAGTTGCCAGCGATCCGATATATGATTCGTTAGGGGCAGACACAATTCCAACCCCAGGCCTAGCATATGACATTCGATATTGGATCATAATATGCAATACTACGTATACTACGCCTGACAAAGATTACATATTCCTTTAAAGAATATTTCTGGAGAATTGGGTAGGCACGGTAATTTGCTAGAAGCCAACCATGTCTTGTAAATTGATAAGAATGTTGTACAGGGTACGCACATATTTGGATAGTCCGATGACCGTATTTACTGCCAACATATCCAAGGATCTCTTGGGTCGCCTCCCAAAAAGTCACCGATGATGTTTGACTCGAACATAATTAATCTGGGATTAATTATGAGAGAGAGAAAATTAATCTGGGATTAATCACGGCAATAATTAATCTGGGAATTAATTATTAGAGAAAGAATTAATCTGTGATTTATTGCGTCCAGAATTTATCTGGGAATAAATTCGTCGAAGAGAGAGAACACGATTAATTTGGAATTAATCGGAAAAATAAATTTAATAGTTAAATTGGATTTTTACTATTTAATTTATTCAATTGGGCTAAAATCATATATTGGATATATTAATTGAAATTTGATTTCAATGCAGAATTAAATTAGACTTTAATTCTAGCGAACAAATTAATTTGGAATTAATTCGTAAGTGACTTTCGTAATAATTTTTTTTGCGAGGCATTATTATTTAATTAAATTGGATTTAATAAAGTCACAACGGCAAATTCGTTTAATTCAGAATTAAACGAACCCGGGCCCGAGCGAAGTTTCGTGTTGGATTGTCCGACTTAAATTTGGAATTTAAAGTGGGGCCCAGCAACTTACATCAAATGTCTACACAAGTGATGGAAGTTGTTATTTGGTTGTGTAAAGCTTGGATTGCTTGTTGAATACACAAACCAAAACCAACACACTTTGTTTTTTAATTAAAACATATATTAACTTTGAAAGTCAACTAGATTACTAGATTTTGGAAATCAAAATGCACTATTCCTCTTTCTCTCTCACTTTGGGCGTGACTTTCTCTTCTCTCCCATGGATTTTTACTTCAAATATCTACATAGCTAGCACTTTAATGAGTCAAAGGAAGGTGATAGGGAGACTCACCCGAGAGTTTGGAACTCGATCTCAAGCTCTGAAGCTTCCAACACATCCAATAAAGAAAGAAAAGTTTTGAACTCAATCCGATCAATGTGAGTATTCCGCAACTCCCTTTGATTAATTCACACACAAATCACTCTTAGATGATCTTGGCATGTTCTAGGAACACTTACACTATATATTTATTTTCTTATCCAAAGGGTATCGTCCTTTACATGACTCTATCCGTGTCTAGCACTACCTCTTTGGAAATTCTGTTATTGTTTGACTAACACTTTCTCTCTTTATTGTCTTGTATAAACTATTTTTCTTCTAAATCTTTTACTTAGCACCATTTTCTCTTTTTACTCCGTTCTTGTTCTATATCCGAAGATTTTATGTTTTGGTCATACTTTTACTGCATATCCATTTTTTTCTAGGAATATATTTGAAGTAAATACCGAGGTCTATCTTTGCTGCTATTTTCTATCGAGGGTTTTAGGAGGGTGGGGTTTAGTCCTGATGTCTTTCTGGTGGTGGTAATCTCACTAGCTACCCATAGAGTGGTTGTACTTACTGCTTATCTATAAGCCTAAAACTCTTGTGTTTACCCATCTGGCGTCGACTCTTGTACTAAAATCCTTCTGCTAGATACTATCTGAGTTTCCTGCTTCACTTCACTCTTGATCCTTCTTCCGACTATTGGTCATACTACTTCTTACTGTGAACCTTTTCTAGAGTCATATTAATAAGACTGGCCATATAGCTCATTTATGAATCTTGAGAGGCTCCTAAATCAACATCTAACTCTTTTCTAAATATTCTATCATGTTGCTTTTGTACTTCTTCCTACTAATTTCTATTGCTTATCTGTCTTAAGTCGACACTCTCTCTCAGAGTTCTACTATACCCCATTTGTTATTCCTCCTTATGAAGTTTACTCTGCTACATAAATTTCTTTCTCATTTCAGTTCTTTGAACTCCTTACATTTTTACTCTCATGGAAACTCCATAAACTTCAATTGATTAAGACATCTCTATTAAATATTTTGGTTCAAGTATTGTTCTCCATTTAGTTCTTCTTTCTCAATACAATGAGACTCTTTATGAGTTATCTACTAGACCACTAAGAGTTTCTCTCTCTGGTCCCTTCGTACTTTTGAACCTTTACTCCCTTAAGGGTTTCCAATTCAACAATGACTCCTAGATTTAGTTCGACTCTCTATGACTTCGAACTATTCTATCACATGCTTCTTATCTAAATTCCTTTGAACTTATTTGGTTTGGCTACCTAGCCGTTACTCGTTTATCATGTCAAATACACTCATTTGCTGGTTCTTCTCCTTACCAGGCTCTGAGTATATGAGTGAGTATATACATTTCATGGAAATCTATGAATATGTATTCTTGTTATTTACTTAAATTTGGTAATAGTTAGTTAGGTTTTCTTAACCCTACTAGAGTCGGGACTACTGGAAGAAAGAGTTGTCATTCACTCTACTGGAACCTAGGTTGACTTACTCAATGTCTTGGGGTTCCAAGACTCTCTTCACCTATTCTGAGGTCTCACAATCATTTTCGTCTTCAACTATATTATCTATGTTACTATATTTACTAAACTTCTTTGCTACTTCTATATCTCATTTTAATATCCTCAGACCCTATTCCTTAGCTCCAATCTATGCTATTAAGGCCAGTACTGGCGCATTCCCCTAGACTTCTTCATAGACTTCTACACTATGCTCTTGTATAGGCTACAATTATGCCATTTAACCTTACTGTTGGTAATAGTATCTTTGTTAGCTCATGCGTATCTCCAATCCTCTAGATCTTTCCTTTTTATTCTCAAATGTGTTCCTACGGTATAGTTCTGATCTATAGGTTCGTATTAGTACTGTGAATCTGCTCATTGTAGGACACAGAATTTGGCGATGCTGTTCTAGGCTCGCGGCCTAGTTGGGAGTACGGAATAGCTTGCAGGGAACTAAACTGGAGAAATAACATGGAGTCGCCACCCGGTATGAACCGGGACAAAGATTTAAGGCCGCACTCACCCCTCGCAAGGGAAGACCTCAAATCGTTGGGTTCAGAATGGTCCCTTACTTATGCCACTTGTAATGATGTGATTTGTGCAATATCTTAACCAAATCTATGACCGGCGTAAACACACACGTATAACGCAAGCGCACGTATCGTTCAAGTAGTATAAAAATATCGATCCCACGAGGACTTAATATCTAATCTATTAATTTTATGAGGTTAAATGATTACTAATATCTAACAAGTTGATTGATTGATTTGAAATGGTGACGATTCTAAATTTTAAAACAAGTAAATAAAATTGTCGAAAAATAGGTTTTAAGAAAATTCAATATTAAAAACTATCTAGGGTTGTGATTTCTTCCAATATCATTTAACGATGAAGTGATTATCTTAAAGTTGGGTAATATATTGATTTATTAACCTGGAACACTAAATTATGTGTAAGCCTCTGTCGATGGTCAGACACAAATACCCAGTTTAACCCAATTGAACCATATGTCTATGTCAACCAAATTATCTGGATTCATTAAGTTTAAGTCCCAATTATGGCTACCCCCGCCCGACATGTATATTCCTATCCTGTAAGAAAATCTATTAAAGGGTTATCTATCCTCAAGGAAGATCGTGGGCTATTGAGTCTAAGGCTGAAACCTAAAATCACTATGTCTGTTTAATTTAGATTTACCAGATCAATTTTATTAATGGCCAGTTAATGAAAAAGCATTAAGTTTAAGACTCAATAAATAAATCTTTATATTACCCAAGCTATAATCTACCCTTATAAAACGGTGATATTGGATTTCATCACAACCCCAGATAACTAATTTAGTTACAACACATAACTAGGGTAGTAAAAATTGAAAATAAAAGACATAAAGTAAAAATGCGGTAAAGTAAATACTGAAAAGTAAATTACAATAAAATAAAATGCTAAGGTAAAAGGAATTACTTTTACTACTACTAATTTAGATATCTCCCATAAAATAATATATAAACTTGTGATTCTTTTTCCAACCAGCCATATAGGCAAGGGTAACCTGATTAAGTCAAATTAAGTCCAACCAGCCATAAAGCGGGGAACCAAAATTAAATTACCAACCGACCAATATGGCGGTATCCTTTATTAGTCAGGTTTAAATCAGATTAAAATGAATTACCAACCGACCAATCTGGCGGTATCCTTTTTAAGTCAATATTTTAAATAGTGAATATATTATTTTTAAGGGAGATTAATCTAAATAGTAACAGTAAAAGAATTACCTTTCACCCTAGCTGGGGGAGTTACCTCCTCATGGTAAATAAAAACTGTAAAAGTAAAAAGTAAAAATTAAATTACTATATTAACAAAACGTAATTAAAATTAATTACAAAACTAAAAACTAAAAAACTAAAAATTAAAAGAAAGTAGAGAGAGAAACTCTCTCTTTAGAAAGATTATAAGAGAGAGAGTGGTGCACTGAATTCTGAAATCTCGAGCTCAATTTATAGGCGCGGGTAAGGGTCCAGCGTCGCGACGCCCAGCTCGCGTCACGACGCTAGATTCGTCGACGTGGCACGCTGTGGTTCGTCGGTTGCAGATTCCGGATAAGGTGATAAGGTGACACGTGGCGGAGTGGTTGGAACTCAATTATTGGGACACGTGGCGGCTTCTGATTGGTCGATGAGATTCTTATCCGCCACGTGTCAGATAAGGATAGGATATCCAATAATTGATTGCTGACGTGGCGCTGGACGGTGGCTGGTGAGGTGGCGGTGACGTGGCGACACGTAGGAAAGAGACTGTCGGCACCATAGAATTACGACACGTGGCAGCTTCTGATGGCTGATGATGACGTGGCGGTGATGAGGTGGCAATGTTGACTTGTTGACTTGCTGACGTGGCTGATGACATGGAGATGACCTGGAGTGACACGTGGCACACGTGGCGATGGTGACTGTCGGCACCGTAGGATGCTGACACGTGGCTCGGCGCATGTTAGCAGATCGATGTGATTGTGGTGACACGTGGCACGGCGCATTTTAGCAAAGTCAAACTTTTCTCAGATTCTGATTTGTGGACCCGGCGCACGTTAGCACTGTTCGGCACATTTTAGACGTCGCGACGCGTAAGTCTTGGCGTCGCGACACGCTTAAGACCAAAATATTCCAGTTGACGCATTTTTGTCCGTTTTTGCCCCAAATTGCCTCCAATGCTTTCCAAACTTTATTTATCTGCAAAATAACACCAAATACATCAAAACGTTCACAAAACTCGCGAAACTATACAAAATATTAAGTTAATTGAGTGGGAAATAGTGATATAAATACCACTCATCACACCCCGAAACCTAACATTTTGCTAGTCCTCGAGCAAAACATAAAAATAACATGAATATAAAATTAACTAAGCCACTTTCGTAGGGATCACGATTGCATTTAGCATATGCAACAAGCTTTTAAACCCCTAGGTGTCCCTAGTGGACGAGTTGTAGTCTCGTGAGGGTTTACAACAATGATACCCACAAACATTTTTACAAAAGTAAAAAGTTAGTTAAAACTAATGCACACAAAAGCAAAAAGACAACCGAAAAAAGAATAAAGATGTTAGTGACTAATCAGGTGAAACTTCTACTCCAAGTTACTAGTTGTTTTGTTTCATTTTAAATTACCGAATAAGTAAATTCTCCGATTATTTTTACCATTCTTCATATACATAGCCAACAAAATATTAATCAATTAATTTTTGCCCACAACAGTCATAAGTGCAGTTGATAAGAGGGTAATATTTTTGTCCTAAAGTTCTATCAGATTTCACACCTTTATGGAGTAATGGAATAATTTTTCTCATTTTTCTGATTTTCTTTGATTTTTTTTTTTCTATTTTTTATTTATATACAATATCTTCCATCTGTGTAGCGAGTGTTGGGTCGGTGGCTCCCAAACCGTTGGCTTTAGGGCACCAGGTGTTAAGACACCCCTACGGACTTAATTACTCAGACTTCCGATATATATTTTTGCAGCATCTTCGATCCATGTAACGAGCTTTGGGCCAGTGACTCCCAAACCAGTTGGTTTTAGGGCACTAGGTGTTAAAACACCCTTACAGACTTAATAACCCGGATCTCGGATTTTTTTTTTTTTTTTTTACTCCATGCTTTTTGAGATGTTTCTTCCAATAAACTAGAGCACTGAATATTACAAACTTTTCAATTTAGCTCATGTCCGTATGTTACTATATATGTTGATAATATCTGCTAACTGAACATATGAAGATTCTTTTTAGTCAGTTTTATGGAGAATTCACAAATTAAATAATTCAAAATGAAATAAACAAAAAATAAACTTGTTTCGAAATAGGTTTGAGATACGTCTCAGGAGTGGAAACTCCTTACTCGGCTATCTCTTACCAATTTCACATTTTTAGTCAAAACACAAAAAGCAAAATATTTTTGTAATTTTTGAAAATTTTTCAAAATTTTTTTTTTTTCTAAAAATTTTGGACTAAAAATAAAAATAACACACAAACTAAAAAACAAGGTACTGATCAACTAATTCCTTCCCTCAAACCTAAATGAGACATTGTCCCCAATGTCTTAAACAGTAAAAGGAGAGTTAAGAAGGTCGTACCTGGTTAGCTGAAATCTACAGGAAATTAAAGGTTAAGATCCAGATTTATCCGACACCTCTTACCACGATCGTCCTCCGACCAATTTATCTTTGAAAGGATAGGGTCAACTTGTGGTTCATAGGCTGAGTTGGTCTATTAGATCCGGAGCAGTTCTGGCAGTGAAGAGAGGAGTTCTTTCATAGGTTTTGACACGAACCCATTTCTTCGGGCATCATCCAGAAAAACACAAAAGAAAATCATAAAATCCATCAACGTTGAACAGTCCAAGCGGTTTCTGGTGTATGTTCAGGTTCGCCCAAGATAATACAATAAAAATTTCCTCCAATGTACCCAAGCCACCTGGCAAAGCGATAAAAGCATCAGCACGGTTAATCATTTCTACTAGTCGTTCAGACATACCTGGCACGATCAGTTCCTCTCCGTTTGATGATCCAATAAGATTTGCCTCTGCCAAGGGTTTTGGAATGATTCCCAAAACATTACTGCCTCCTTCCTGTACAGCCTTTGAAACGATCCCCATAAGTCCGAGATTTCCTCCGCCATATATTAAGTGCATATTCCTTACAGCTTAGACTCTACCCAATTCCTGTGCTGCTTCTACGTATTGTGGTTTAGTACCAACACTACTACCGCAAAACACACAGATATTTCAACTCGTCTTCTTTGAAGTAGCTTCCATTTTTTTATGTATTTCTTTCTCAACTCCGGATGCCTTCAAAAGTGCAATGACGGGCTGAATTTATAGTACCTGAAAAAGGGTGAGTAATAATAGCACAAGTATCTTCCAGAGGACGATAGTAACGAATTAATATCGTGATAGTCAAAAAAGGTCTGGATCCTGTCGGAGAAAAATAAAGAAAACATCAAAACAAATCACAATTATTAAGAAAAGACAAAGAGATATAATATTTACAAGAAAAGTAACAGCTTGATTGACGTCTATGCGTCAGGGACAAGCTTCCCATCCAATTTTCTTATAAATTGGCAAACATGGTCTTTTTGAGTCAGATTCCCGAGACTTAACAGTTGTCTTTCCTTTTGGAATTGTGTATGTAATTTGTGAATGGGATATTAACATATCCACTGGGATGCGTCTCAAGAGTTTAAAGATATATCATCTAAAGACTCCTTACTCAAGCCATCCCTAATGAAGTTAATTTTATCTTCGCGATTATCAGACACCATTCCTAAAGAACGACAACGAGTGTTGCAATTAAATCATGCACATTTGAAACAAACACCCATTTGATTAGCTCTACGTTTCTTTGCATAGGTGCTTCTTCCTAAACCAGGCAGATGTGAAATAAAAGAGTCAGAAGACTCACCTGCCAATCAGACTCGTGCTCAAATACCCAACGAATATCATTAGGAATATCATGGATCGTCAGTAGTCTCATTCGTTCCAAGCGAGCTTTGTAGACTTTTATCAGAGATTTTGGAGGGAGAGAAGGAAATTGCTTGTGAAGATTTACGAGAGCATCTTCCATCGTGAAATGACTAAACCTGCAAAAATTAAACACACAAAAATAAAACACACCAAATCACAATATATACACAAATTGCATGGGTTGCCTCCCTGCTAGCGCTAAGTTTAAAAGTCGTCAGCCAGACTTGGCTTCTCGAACGTTAAGCTAGATCTGAAAGTGTAACACTTTCTTTTTGTCGCTCAAATGATTCTCCCCAGTAGTGCTTGACACGCTTGTTTTTAACCTTGAAAGTTTTGTTAGCGTCAGGATCATGTATCTCAACGGCTCTATTTGGTAAAACTTTGGTGATCACAAATGGACCTGACCACCGTGATTTTGGGCAGAATTTCACCCTTTGATTTGTTTAAACAGTACCTTCTGCCCTGGTTCCAGTTGTATGCGCACTAACTTCTCATCATGTCTCTTCTTGCCCTTTTCTTTGTACAATTTGGCATCCTTAAAAGGCTGATTGTGAAATTCCTCCAATTCGTTGAGCTGGTGGAAAATTTTTTCTTTTCTGTTGCTTGTAGTGCAAGAATTGGCTCTTTCAGTGCAAAAATTGCTTTATCTTTAGGCTCCACAGGCAATTGACATGCTTTAAGTTTGTCAGTAGAACTTTGTCTTTCATCAGAGTTCTGAATGGTACTTGTATCATATCTAGTTTGAAACATTCCTGATTCTTTTTCATCATCTGGGAATTCATGGCTTTGAAAACATTGAATGTTACTCTTGGTCTTGTACCCTCATGGTTAGTTCTCCTTTTGTACATCAATAATGGTTCGACCTGTAGCCAAGAATGGTCTCCCAAGGATGATTGGCACGTCTGCGTCTTCCTCCATATCAAGGACAATAAAATCTGCTGGGAAAATGAATTTGTCAACCTTGACCAGCCACATCCTCAACTACACCTCTCGGAAATACGAGCGTTTTATCAGCAAGTTGTAGTGAGACTGAAAGTTGGCATTGTTTCTCCAATCTGCAGTTTCCTGAAAATAGAAAAAGGCATCAAGTTAACACTAGCACCTAAATCACACAAAGCCTTACCAAAGTTATGTTCTCTCTATGACGCAAGGAACAGTGAAACTGCCAGGATCTTTCAACTTCGGGGGAAGTTTCCTCTGAATGATAGCACTGCATTCTTCTGTTAATGCCACTGTCTCGTAATGTCCCAATCTTCGTTTTTGTGAAAGAATATCTTCATGAATTTGGCATAGGTGGGCATTTGTTCCAACGCTTCTGCAAATGGAATGTTGATATGCAGCTTTTTGACAGATCTCCAGGAACCGGGAAAATTTCTTGTCCAATTTATTCTTCTGAAGAAGTTGAGGAAATGTGGAGGTTGGTGATCTGTCTTTTTCCTTTGCTTCTTTTTCCTCTATTGTTGCTTTGTTTCTTTTGGAACTTCCTCAGCAGTTGATGACTCCAACATCTTTGTGATTTCAGTACCGCTCTTTAACATGATGGCATGTCATTGTTCCTTCCCATGTTTC
>SKCR01048538.1:0-53827 GCA_019454045.1 Zanthoxylum bungeanum
GATTTCATCTCATCATGGAGATTCTTGAGAGAAAAGAAGTTATTATAGAGAAAATACCCACAGAAGATAATCTTGCAGATTCTCTGACTAAGGGGCTAACTCAACAAAAGCATGATAGGCACACCCGAGAGTATGGTGTCCAGATTCATACTAGTTGGCTATAGTGTAAGTGGCAGATTGTTAGGGATATGCCTATACCCAACTTGTTGATGGGCTATATGTACATGTATTTGTAATATTTTCATTAATTAATAAAATGGCAATCTTTATTATACGTGTCTTACATAACTTATATGAATTATCAACACTATAATAAAGCCCTTGGAGTAATAAGACGATGGCTTCCAAGCCATATGAGAATCATTACTCTTAAATGTTCCTAGTCATAGTTTTGTGAATAATCTGGGCGTTCATAAAGCGGAGAGACTAGCATGATGATATGATCCGCCCTTAAGTGTGGTAGCCGATCTCATAGGCTACTAGCGGAGATCCGTCCACTTGGTGTGTCACATGGATGCATGAGTTGCTCGTGTACATCGAACTGACCGCTGAAAGTTTTCATATAGAGTGTTTATCCCATGTGTCTGTGAGAACTTTCATGTATCGATTATATGACTAGTCCTTAGACTTGAGGTCTTTACAATCTTATGTGTGGATCAAATAACTTTGACATTCTCCTTCCCCGGTTCAAAAGATCCGGTCATAAGGGTATGATTGGGTCATTTTTTGAAACACATGAAGTTTGTAAAGATACAACAGAGAATCGCCACTCTCTCGGATAATAGTTTCTTATAAGAGTAGTATTCCAGTTCGCGGGTTGATATGTGTGATCAGTGATTGAGACTGTGGCCACAGCGGAAGAATCATGTGAGATTCTTGGGTTAACACGATTCATGACACTATCAACATCATACCTTTGACCATATGGGTAGACACTTTCCATACCCTAGGTCAATATGTGGGGATACAGTGAGGTGAGAGACCGTATCATATGTAAATCACATACAAAATGGGTATATATATCTTTCCTTCTCATTTGGGGGCCTTGACATGTTGATAGATGTCAACCTTGGTCATTGAAATCGAACGACCATCTGATCGGAGGATAATTTATGTTCGATTAAATTATCACAATTCATTTTATGTCCAACTTGAGGGGAACCCAAAAGGTCACATACAACAAAGTCGAAATCAATGGTTAACAGTGAACAGTACATATTTAACAGCATATATGTACTGTACATATTAAACAAATCATTTATGAGGTTCCATAGTGGCTCAGGGATTGGTGAATGACGATAGGGGCACTTTGGGAATTGGAATAAATAGATTTTTTAAAAAAAATCACTATTCACGTGAATAGTAATGCGTGAATAGTACTGTGTGAATAGTAAATTTTTTTATTATTATTTATTTTTGTTATTTGTTTTGATTCCAATTTGGCCCAAACTCTTATTAGGGTTTTATAATCTCATTAAACCACTAAATTAAGATCCAATGGCTAAGATTAAATTGGCTTTTATCCCACATCGGATTCTTAATTAATTTTGTTGTCTTTGGAGCACTATATAAACCCAAAGAATTCTTCACAAATTTTTGCACCAAACCTTTCATATCTTTGGTTTATATAAGTGAGCAACTCTAAAGTTTAAGAGTAAGCCACTGATTTTGAGGATCCTTAAGTCTAATTGACTAGAGAAACCTCGAGTTAAAAGTTTTGAGGTATTTGCCTAGGCTCGCACCAAGGGCAAAATACCCGTGCACTCAAGGCGTAGTCTTGCCGTTGAGTTTTGGCTTTGGTGTGTGCATCTTTGGAGGCCATACACTTGGGTGGCTCTTTGGAACATGGAAGAGCTTGTTGAGTTCGAGAAAAGCTTGTAGATTGGAGGGAGGACTGGAAGAGTCTACGGTTAAAGTAAGTCCTTTTTCTTTCTTTATTTTAATTAGATTTCTTATGATAGTTAACATGTTTAGGTTTATGTTATTTGCATGTTTCATGAGTTTTATGCTTAGAATATATAGTAACTGTTAGACATTATGACCCATAGCGTCACTGTTTTGTAAATGATATTGTATTATTGTACAAAATCAACTATATGATAATGAAATTGCCTTTTGCCATTTTGTAAAATTATTTACTTTGATATATTAATGGCAAAATTCCATATGATTAGTTCCGTATTGAGATGATATGAGACAGTATCAATATAAAAGGTTTAATCATTAAATATCCCTAGTCGGAGTATTATCGAGATCGGACATCGATAATGCGGAATAGACTAGTATTGCACTTGTGCGAGTTGTGATGGCACAACGGCATAGTTCTCATATATTTAAGTATTGGATACTTATGCAAGTGCGATAGGAGGTTTGTTTTTTACCGATGGTACGGAAAACAGCTTCGCTCTGGACAGACCCCGCGGAATCCCATTGGTAGTATGTCTGCGTGTCTATGGGAGGCCGCATCAGGGTAGGTGTATATGGTCTTAACCTGAGACTTGCATCGCTAGTACTTGCGACAATCGGTAAACTTTGGTTGTGGTGGTTCGGGGCTTTAACCGGTTCTGTGTACGCCTCTTCTAGGTTTATCGAGAATCGTAGTGTACTGGATGTGATGTCAAGATGGAAGTATCACTTCAGACATATGGAGATGATGATCACGCAGGATACAGAACTAGTACTCTATAAAAGGTTGCAACTGTCGGGACAATATGACCAGGTCAGGATTGTCCGATTTAAAGAGACTAGTTGTTTGATATCCGATATATGTTTCGTACGGGGCAGACACATTTCCAGCCCCAGGCCTAACATGTGATCGTCCGATACTGGATCGATGTACGCGATACTACGGTATACTACGCTTGATAAAGATCAAATATTCCAGTAAGAATATTTCTGGAGAATTGGGTAGGCATGGCGCTTTGCTAGAAGCCAACCTTGTCTTGTAAATCGGTAAAAACGTAGTACGAGGTACGTACGTGTTCGGATTATCCGACGACCGTATTTACTGCCAACATATCCGGAGATCTCTTGGGTCGCTTCCTGAAGATTCACCTATGATGTTTGATTCGAACTTTATTAATCTTGGATTAATTACGGAGAAACTTTATCTTGGATAAAATGCCTTATTAGGAGAGAGAGAGAGATCGATTAATTTGGAATTAATCGATAAAATAATATATTCGATATATTAAACGAAATTGGATTTCGACGCGGAATTAAAATCGGATTTTAATTCGGGCAAACGAATTAATTTAGAATTAATTCGTTAGCGATCTGAATAGTAATTTCGCTAGGCGTAATTATTTAATTCTCGTCGCGACGGAAATGCGTTAATTCGGAATTAGCGAAATCGAGCCCGAAAGTGTTTGCGGACACATTCGTATTTTGAAAACGGGTGGGATCCGCAAATCACATCGCGATATCTCATTACTTGACACGAATAGATGATGGATGTATCTAGTCACCTTTATGGGATGATACATTGTCTCTATTCTCAATGTGAGATAATGATGCCATTTAATGAATTTTTTTTGGAGGGAAAACCTTTCACGGTTTTTGAAGGGTTTTTTAATTAAAAATTCATTTTGGTATTTGATATCTCATCATTGCTTTTCATTTTACTTCTCACGGTTTTGGAAACAAAAGAGAATAAAAAAATTGAAAAGTCACACACTCTCATCTCCTTCTTCTTCACGCACGCCGTGAGCTTCACAAGGCAGCAGAAAATCATTTTTCATTTCTCCATTTTTGCTAGCACATTTAAGGATCAAAAGAGGTGATAGGGAAACAACCTTGGAGCTTGGAACACTTGAAGACTTGAAGCTTCTCTCCATCTTCTTGCTTGGCCGAAACATCCACCTTGAAGACTCAAGGATCCTCTTCATCATTTTCGTCACAAAGCTTAGTAAGTATGATTCCGCCATGCTTCAAGCTTTGCATGTATGATATTTGTATTTCTATGGCTTAATCTTTCTTTGGGACTAATTATAGAAACCACAACAGTCATGCCTAGGCTTGTAGAATAATCAAAGCAAATGGGTCTTGGGCAAAGGGAAACCGACATCATAATTTTATTTTTCCACTGCGCACTCGCGGCCGTTTCCCAACATGTAGCTGGTGAAATGATCTAACCTACAACGGAACTTCACTAGTTAAGTCCAAGAGTTCCAAAACAATGGGTTACACTCATAAAGGAATGATTAAATGTTAATCAAAATTCGTTGATCAAATCAAACTGTGGTTGATTAATACAAGAATAAGAGTTATTCCAGCATATATTAGTCAATTGAGATTGTCTCGATCTAGCATACTAATATTTGACTTACCATATGGCGGTACTTATTTGTGGAATGTTAGGTTTCCGTGGCATAGTAATTATTTTTAGGTTTCTAATTCTTTTTACATGGTTCATGCATCATGTTTAATTTTATGCCAAAATGCTTGTAATGATTTTAATATGCAATGAATGAAATTTTTAATGCATGTTTATTAGCTAAAATTTTCAGTTATTTTTCTAAAATTATTTATTTACTTGCTAACGATAAAATTACGAGAGAAAATTACGTTGAATGAAAGTAATATGAATGTTGTCCTGGTCTTTTGAAGACATTAAATTCTGTCCTGAAGGAGGAGTGTCCTCAAGAGCCAAGTTGTCTATGATACTCACCAAAGGTGAGTACGACCAATGAGAAGATCCACTACTAATTGCTAGCAGAGATGTCTGATGTTCTTGCTGCAAAGCATGAACCAATAGCTACAACATCTATGATGATGGAGTCATTGCAAGATATGTTCGGGTACCCTTCGGAGCGATAACGTCATGAGGCCTTGGTCTTAGTGATGATCACAAAGATAAAGGAATGGACATCTATCTAAGAGAACTTCTTGAGGATGATGACCCACTTCAATGGGGCCGCCCCATAGCCAGGTGACCATGATCATGGGGTCTCTTTCAAAGAGTTTCCTGTAAGATCAACTATATTATGACCAAGTTGATATTCACTCTTACACAACTGCTAAATGAGCTCACATATTTGGAGTACATGTTGATGGATCCTCGTAAGCCTAGTGGAAAGGTAAATATTATCGAATCTTTCAAATCTGTAAAGAAAATAAGAAACTTTTGGAAAACTAATGGTATAGCTACTTGATACATGGAAAGACCTTGTTAAAGGTAGCTTTACGATGAGAGTCAGGACAGAGAATACTGTTTCAGTAAAAGAAAGAGAGTTACCAGTTTTTAATTTTCAAATAATAGTTATTTGAATTTAAACAAAGTATTGTTTATTATTTTTTATCGCAGAAATTTGATTTATGTTTCAAAAATATTGCATAATGGTTTTTTCCATTTTATTTAATAATAATAATTATTATTTCAAAAATGGATTACCAATATGCACAAGAAACTAGGAAATAACTTGTATGTGTTAAAACTATTAACACATAACTCACTGCTCAACATTGAGATATTTAAGGTTGAAAAGCCCAAAACTAAATGGCAAAGGATTTCTCACAATAACAGATATCTATGGTATCTCAGACTTGGCCATATTAACCTTGACAGGATAAACAAATTAGTAGAAAATTGATCTTCAAGTCATTTAAAGAACTACACATTACGAGTCTATGAGTCTAGTCTAGAAGGTAGTATGACTAGGAGACATTTTATTAGAAAAAGGACAAGGTGCCAATTAATTACTTTGTGTTTATGAATATTTCTTCATATTTTGCGACGATTATTCTAGATCTGTGCATGTTTACTTAATGCATCATAAATTAGGTACATTTGAAAAATTCAAAGAGTAGCATGCTAAGGTTGAGACTCGATTAGGTAAAGCCATAAAAATTATGTGATCAGAACGTGAATGAGAATACCTCGACAATGAATTCGAGGAGTCCTTAGTTGTGCATGAGATAGTAACCCAATTCATAGTACTTGGAACACCACAGAAAAATGGTGTTGCAGCAAAGAGAAATCAAACCCTGATAGACATGATGAGATCCATGTTTAGTGACAGTTCATTACCTAGTTCTTTTTAATGGTATACATCACAGATAACAATGTGTATCCTTAATGTAGTTTCATCTAAGTCTGTTCCTAAGACTCCCTTAGAGTTGTAGAGTGGTCGTAAAACTAGTTTACGATTTTTACATATGGGGGTGTCCGTCACATATGCTGAAGAACAAGACTGCAAAGTTGGAGCCGTGTTTAAGAGGTGCCTATTTATAGCCTATCCTAAAGAAACTATGGTGGATTATAGTCTACGAAGATATCAAAGTATTTGTATTTCTTGAGGAAGACTATATGATAGAATTCAAGCCTTGTAGTAAAGTGGTACTCGATGAGTTACTTTTTGATTAGACCAATGCATTATCCATAAAATTTGTTGAGAATTATAATAATGTAGCAACTTCGACATCTGAGCATGAGATGTAGTAATATCAGGAGAGTCTACCACCTAGATACAATGGGAGGGTTGTACGATAACATGATCGCTATCTAGGGATTGGAGAGGCAAGAGTTGTCACCTCCAATAATGATGTAGATTATCTATTGAGCTATTGCAGTGCAACAGATGATCCTGATAAAAAAGGAATAGCTCAAAGCCATGAATCTCGAGATGGAGTCCGTGTACTCCAACTCAGTCTGGGATCTTGTAGGCCAACATGTTGGGGTAAAACCTATATATTGCTAGTGGATGTACAAGAGGAACATATGAGTAGATGGGAAGTGACAAACATTCAAAGGTGGGTTAGTGGCCAAGGGTTATACCCAGAAAGAGGAAGTCTACTATGAGGAGATTTTCTCGCTAATAGCCATGCTTAAATATATTCGCACTCTTATATCCATTACCACATATTATGAATATAAGATATGTCATATGGATGTCAAGACAACATTCTTGAATGGTAGTCATAATGAGAGCATTTATATGTTATAACCAGAAGGGTTCGTAGTCCAAGGTCAAGAGCAAAAGGTTTGCAAGCTGCAAAAGTCAAACTATGGATTCAAGCAGACATCTTGATCTTGGAATATAAGATTTGATACGATGATCAAGTCTTATGATTTTGAGCAGAACATCGATGAGCCTTATATATATAAGCGTGTCATTAATGGTAAGGTGGCTTTTCTCGTATTATACATCGATGCTATTTTACTAATTGAGAATGATGTAAAAGTATTATCAGAAGTAAAATCCTCTCTAGCTAACCAATTCTAAATGAAAGATTTAAGATAGACGAGTTATGTACTTGGTATCCAGATTATTCAAGATCACAAGATGTGACTTTTAGTTGTGTCTCAGACATCTTATATCGACAAGATTATTGTGCGGTTCTGGATGCATAATTCCAAGAAAGGCAATTCATTTTTTTCGACATGGAATTCACTTGTCGAAGGAACAGTTTCCTAAGACACCTCAAACAATTGAGGAGATGTGACATATCCCACATGCCTCTGCTGTTGGAAGTCTCATGTATGCTATGTTTTTCAATGCACGAGACCGGACATCGTTATGCAGTGGGTGACTGTAAGCATATTCTCAAGTATCTTATGAGAACGAAAGACTATATGCTTGTATATTCTGGAGAGGATATGATCATTTGAGGATATATAAAATCTGATTATCAGATAGATGTAGATTATGGAAATAAACATTAGAATCAGTATTCACCCTAGTTGGTGGAGCCAGAGTATGAAAGAGTATAATGCAATCTAGCATTGTGAACTCCACCATGGAGGGAGTATGTAACAGCTTGGGAAGTACCTAAAGAAGTAGTATGGCTCCATAAATTCTTGGGAGGTCTGGAAATTATTCTAGATATGGATAAACCACTCACATTTTATTGCGATAATTATGGTGCAATGGTAAATTCCAAAGAAACAAGAAGCCATAAGATATAGAAGCATGTAGAGAGGAAATATCATCTATTTAGGGAGATGTTGCAGATAGCGTCTGCAGAGAATTTAGTTGATCTTTTTATAAAGACCTTGACGGCTACAGTGTTTAAAGGTCACCTAGAAGATATAAGATTATGCGATATATCTCTTTTGCGCTATACAAATGGAAGATTGTTGGGATATATGCCCAAGTGCATAATGTAATATGTAAACGGGATTTTATTTTATGTAATAAACGATGAAGTTATTCATTTATTAAAAATGTTGATTTTAAACTCACATATTATAAATTATTAGGTATGTCCTTGGATATTAAATGTACTTTCAGACTTAGTGTATAAGTATTATACACAAGAGGATTTAAGTCTGAAATTAGTAATCCTAAATAGTCTATAGAAAGCAAACAAAGACGGGCACTTTGTTTGTGATTTATTTAAAACTGTGATCCATTCCATATTGTATGACGACTTTGATCCTGGTTCGTTCATGTGGTGACATGGGAACGGATGCACCTTATATGATGCGATCATATAGGACTAGACCAAGACAAAAATGAATTTCTTTTAATATTCGTTAAATAAAAAAAATCATATCAGTCTAATAAATGATCATATATGGTTTGATCTGAATCCCGAGTGTACTACGAACTTTTGTATGGCAGGCTATGTCCTTTGATTTACAAAGGTGAGGTTGGTGAAGAAATCCCGACCAAAAGGTACATTTTTTGGGACATGGTTTGGTGTGTGGCTAGGGATGTTTTACATAGATATGGAATCCACTCCTTCTTGTGAGAGGTATATGAGTATATTCCTTAAGGGTTGATTCGGTACTTGAATGATAAGAGCGCTCAAGTCTATCTATTGTGAATATAAAGATTAATATTCATAATAGTTATGAATAAATTGTTCATTAGAGAATCAATGATACTTATGACACAAAATAAATAGAGGGGTATAATAGATATTATGACCCGACTCTAATTATGTGATACATGTGGATGGCAATCTGTATGCAGTGATTATATCGGTGGACGCCGATGAGTTTCAGTATAAAATATATCTGCAGTAACGAGAGTGCAGTTTTAAGTTTTTAGTGGAATAACATAAAGTTAATAATTCAGAATATTCGATTAAAGAGTTTTAATTAATATTCTGGAATTATTGGAGCTCGGAGATGCATGTCCATTTATTCACCTACTAGCTCGATATACTATAGCAAATCATATCATAATTGGATAGTCCAATTATGAACTCATATGCATAGTAATAAAGTATCTTAAAATTATTAATGTGATTAATAATTGCAGTCACATTTGAAAACTATATTAAATAAGTTTAATATAAAGTTTTCATTATTTAATGATATGAGATAATCATATACATTTATATTTATATTCTGTAAATATTAAATTATGTGATAATTTAATTATTATTTTGAATTAAATGTGTATTAATATTTGATGTCAATATACATTATTTCAAAGTGAGTTACAAAATGTGTATTAAGGTGGAGGTTTAATGTTAATTTTGTTGTTACAAAATTTGAAAATTTTGGTAAAAAATTGCCCAAGTGTTTAGGGATATAATGGTAATTTCAATTTCTATTATGTTAATCTAAATCCTAGCATATAAAAACAAAAGTTGTTTTGCTTTGTGATCTAATCTCATTGTTGAAAAATTACTTAGCCACCTTATTCATCTTCTTTTCTCTAAGGTGTTGAAAGAAAAAAAAATAGTGCGACATTTTTCTCTAAAGAGTTTAGAGATTAATGATTGTGAATGAAGCCTACATTTCAATTTGTTGGTAACGAGAACATCACGGAAGGCTGAGTGGTGTTGACGAAACCATCCTCTCATTTTTCTTTGAGGATGATTCATGGTTGTCTTTGGGCTTTTTCGGTGGTTTAAAAACACTCATAATTATTACTGAGGATTTAATATAGTGAGTAAAATGTTTGTGGTACTATAGCACTAAATAGTAATCGCTAGTACTGTATCTGCGAATAGTAATCATGAGACTGTAGCACTGAACAGTAGCTGCGGGCACTATAGCACACTGTAGCAGTGAATAGTGATCGTGAGCAATGTAGCGTGAACAATGAAATTGTTATTGTTCATAGAAAAAATAATAACACAAAACAGTTGTTAAATGGGCTAGACAGATTCAGCAATAAGGAGGGAATAATGGAAAATTTTTCAAGATCGATCTCGGTGCTTAACACGCTTCTGCCGCTTGGGAAATCGTTTCCTACAGGAGTCGTATGACGTAGCTACTCCCAGGCTTGAAAGTAATTAGTCTACCGTTTTGTGAGCATTATGTTACAAGTAAGTAAAATATTTTAAAATTCAGCAAGTCAAGTGCACAGAGTAAAACCAATTTAGAATTGATTCACTCTGATATTTAAAAAACACCGATTCAATCTCTGGGAATGCAAAACATTTTGTATAATTTATTGACAACTTTTCCGAGAGATGTTGGGTGTACCCAATCAAAAATAAGTTAGATGTGCAATCAGTTTTCAAAAAATTCAAAGAATAAATTGAAGTAGAAATTGGAAAGAGAATCAACTGTTTAAAGACAAATAATGAATGAGAATATTACAGCAAGGTTTTTGATGCATATTGTCAACAAGAATGCATCAAAAAGTAAAATACTACACCATACACTCCTCAACAAAATGGTGTGGCAGAAAGAATGAATAGAATTTTGTTGGAAAGAGTAAGAGTCATGCTCAGAACAATTATTCTACCAAAGTGCTTTTGGGCGAAAACAGTTCATACAACATGCTATGTTGTAAATATATTTCCATCAACATCAAATGATTTGAAGACACTGATGAAGATGTGGAGCGGAAAGCCAGCTGATTACTCACCTTTTCACATTTATTGTTGTCATGTATATGTGATTTACAACGCTCAAGAAATAACAAAGCTAGATCGAAAATCTAGAAAATGTACTTTCTTGGGTTATATTGATGGAGTAAAGGGGTATCGCTTATGGGATCCCACTACCCACAAGATCATCATCAGAGATGTGATATTTTCAGAAGATCAACTGTAGAAAAAGAAATGATAGTATTTCAAAAGAAAGTATAGAGACTATAACAACATTGGTAGAAAATAATCCAGAATAAGAAAATTCAGATTCTTCTGAAGCAGCACCATAGCACGAGGTACCAGAACCAGTTGAGTTTAAAACTTCTAAAGTTCATCGATCAACTAGGGAAAGAAGACCTCCAGGTTGGCATTCAGAGTATGTTACAGAGAGTAACATTGCATATTGTCTTCTAACAAAAGATGAAGAGCCATCAACTTTCTATGAATACAAGAATAAATAGAAGCTTTGCATAGAAAAATACATGGGATCTAGTACCATTAAGAAAAGCTATTTGTAATAAATGAGTTTACAAGGTCAAGCGAGATACTAATGATCAAATGGAGTAGTATCATGCACGATTGGTGGTAAAAGGATATGCTCAGAAAAAAAAAAGATTGATGTCAAGGAGATATTTTCTCCAGTGGGTTAACTTACAACAGTAAGAGTAGTCATGGCAATATGTGCTACGTTTGACCTACATCTGGAATAGTTGGATGTGAAAACTGCATTTCTTCATGGAGAACTTGAAGAAAAAATGCTCCAACTAGAAGGTTTTGCTGAAATAGGCAAGGAGAACTTGGTTTGCAGGTTGAACAAATCTCAATATGGTCTCAAACATATGTCAAGATGTTGGTATAAGAGACTTGATTCCTTCATTATTTGTCTTAGGAACAACCGACTCAGTTCAGACCATTGTACATATTACAAGAGGTTTGGAAATAATAATTTTTTTATTGTGGTGTTGTATGTGGACGACATGTTGGTAGCAAGCCCTAACAAAGATCGAGTCTAAGAATTAAAGGCACAGTTAGCTAGGGAGTTTGACATGAAGGATCTGGGAGCAGCAAATAAAATTCTAGGGATGCAAATACATCGAGACACAAATAACATGAAGATTTGACTTTCTCATAAAAATTGCTTAAAGAAAATCTTATGGCGGTTCGATATGAAAGATTGTAAGCAAATTTCTATCACACTTCATGTTAATTTCAAGTTATCTTCTTTTATCTATCCTAGCAATGAATTTAAGAGGAAGGAGATGTCTTAAGTACCGTATGCATCAGCAGTGGGAAGCTTAATGTACGCCATGATTTATACAAGACTGGACAATGCATAAGTAGTGTGAGCAGTTAGTCATTTTATGGCGAATCCTGATAGAAAGCATTGGAATCTTGTTAAGAGGATCCTTAGATATATCAAAAGAACCTCATATGATGTATTATATTATGAAGGATCAGAATTAATTGTCAGGGGCTATGTGGATTCAGATTTTAAAATCCACTATAGGTTATGTGTTTGTACTTGTAGGAGGTGCAGTGAGCTGAGTATCCAAGTTACAAAATATTGTGGCTTTGTCTACAATAGAAGCTGAATACATGGCAGCTACACAAGCTTGCAAGGAAGCTACTTGATTTCAAAGGTTATTGGAGGAGCTCAGGCACAAACAATAGAAGATTCCATTATTTTGTGACAGTTAGAGTGCTTTGTATATTACAAATAATCCAGACTTTCATTCAAGAACAAAGCATATAGGGGTACAAAACCACTTTGTTCGTGAAGTAATGGAAGAAAGCAGTGTGGACTTATTTAAGGTACACACCAATGAAAACCTTACAGACGTAATGCCCAAGCCTATCAATGCAGATAAGTTTGTATGGTGTGGATCCTCTTATATATTAGCAGAAAGGTAAGCATCTTGAAGACGATAAAGTAGAACAGATGGTTTGGAAACTGATTGTTCTCAATTAAGTTTCCAAGTGGGAGAATTGTTAAAGTCAAATATAGTTGGCACTGTAAGATGTTAATTATTATGTGTGTGGTGTTGGAATTGGTGCTTGGAGCCCCAATCCGAATAATGTATTGTATATTATATTTTATTATTTACTAATAGAATAACTATATTTTTATTTCAACGTTGTTAATAGTAATGTCATTATGCATATTAGTTTGATATATAAATATGCTGAGAATGACACCGACCTTAAAATAGTCATGTAGTAATACTGGACACTGAGTGGTTTGACATTGGGATAATATTACTATTATAAACTATTTTTAAAATAAATATTCCTAGTCGTTGATTTTGGAATACGATTGAATTTCTATAACCTTGAAGACTGACACATGTCGTATTTTAGAATTGGAGTTCTAATGGTTTACCTGATGTACCATGAGCAATGGAAGCTCATATAGAATTGTGGGTATTCGTTGGAGCGAATAATGAATGACTCATAGATGATTCCTAAATATTGAAAGTACACACCACCATCAATAGGAACCTCCTATAGTCGAGTAACATATATGATCCTTTGACTATAGGATAATATTGATTTTGTATGAGATCCTCCATACTTTGATTCCATATATGTTAGAGACCTTTCATAGTCTGACTGCTAGATGTGCGTTGGGTGTAGACCGATCCACTCATTAATCAAGTGTATAACAAGATATGATCCCTTAGCCTGTATATGTACCATAAAGGGGTTTAGGTATCTATGTGAGTAAGTCATGATTATTCAGACTTTGGCCAAAGCAGATCACCTATGATTGATCGTATATATCAGAAATGATATTCTGATTAGTTGTAAGGAATCATGGACATGTCGAAAATATGAGATGTGCACCTTGGAAACTTGACAATGTAATCTATGTTTCCTGAGCATAACTCGGATAGCCTACAACGGAGGGATTGCTGAACATATATGATGACTTTGACTTGTATAGTTCAAAAAGGTCATTCGTATTCTTCACAAATTAAGAGGTGGATAAATTACGTACATATAAGCTAGACTTATATGACGAACATGTCTAGACTTAGAGAGTCCCACAATATGAAGTGTACTCGGTGAGCACTTGGATAGCCGATAATGTTTAATAATAAATCATATTTTATATTATAATTACCAATTAAAATAATTAAGTGTTATTGGATAATATTAATTACTTACTTTGACCCAATTGGATTAATCTAAAATCACACAAGTGTTTTGTTGTAATTTCATAAATATCTCTACCATTGGAGGATATTTTGGTAATTACAAATATGTAATAATAGGTATAATTGGCTTGATTTAATTGGATTAAATCATAGTGGTAGACAATGAACTAATCAATTAGATAGACTTTTGTCTTGATTTAATTGGATTAAATCAAAGTGGTAGACAAAGGTGATTAGTCACACCTAATTATACTTATTTGGACAAAATGGATTAAGCCCACATAAAAGTCGATTAGAACTTTTATTAATTAAAATTTGCATAAGCTTCACTATAAAAGAAAAGCCTGAGCAAGTTTTTAAATAAGGCAAAGTAAGCTAAAATAAGCATTTAGCAAAAGGAAAAAAATATTAGCCTAAGTAAAGTTTTTGTGAGAGAAGTTTGGAAGTTCTCTACAATATTTCAACAATGAGAAGAAGATATGATATTGGAATCAAGCTTGCTACCTTTATAAGTTATCAAGATTGGATCTTGAAATCAAGCTTGCTAGCTTTGAAATATCTCTACAATATTTCAACAAGGAGAAGAAGATTAGATCTTGGAATCAAGCTTGCGCTAGACAAGTTTGATCTTCTCTAAAGCTATGTTTTCATTAGTGAGTTGTTATCATTAATGAAACATATAGTGATGTATTATGTATTGGATACATAATAACATAGCTTGATTGTTGAAATTAGGCTAATAAATAGTGTATGAATGCTTTGAAAGCATAAACACAAAATTCTTGTAATTGGGGTCAAAATGAGCATGTTGGACATGGAATATTAAATTAGGGTTTGAAACTCTAGATGATAGCTTGGAGTTATGGCTACCATTCTAGAATCACTTGACCACCTTCTAGAATTGTTCATGAGTTACTTTATTGTGAGATTCTAATTTGATTTGTGTTTTGATTCAAAGAAATGCATGTGTGTGTATGTGTATATATGTATGTTTGGTTTATAACATGTGTTGATGTTAAAATTATTTTTGGGTGTGTTTTTTTATAAAAGTTTTTAAGGTATTAATTTTTTTTTAAAACAAATTCTAAAACAGCGCCTGCTATGTTGCAGCTCAACATCCTCGATTTTTCCCATACACTCGTAATGGAATATAGTATTCCATTAAAATATTTAAAAATACACCCATGCTCAATTACAATGGATTATTCACATTTCCGCTGTGCGGGGCACCGATCTGACCTTAGGGGTCCCACAATCGTCCCAACAGAAACAATATCAGAGTAGGTATTAACCATACAACACATGTTGCATGTTTGACATGTATTTGAATATATGACTCTGTAATTTTAATTATGCATAAGTTGTTGGAATTGGTGTTTGGAGTGCCAATCCGAATAATGTATTATATATTTTATTATTTATTAATAAAATAATTATATTTTCATTTCATACATTTTTAATGGTATTGTCATTATGCATATTAGATTGATGTATAAATATGTTAAGAATGACATCGACCTTAGAATAGTCTTGTAGTAATACTGGATACTAGGTGGTCCGACATTGTGATATGTATTACTATTGTAAACTATTCTTAAAGTAAATATTCATAGTCGTTGGTTTTGGAATACAGTCGAATTCCTATAACCTAGAAGACTAACATATGTCATATATTGGTATTGGATTTCTAATGATTTAAACCCGATGTACCATGAGCTTCCTTAAGGGTTGATTCAGTACTTGAATGGTTAGAGCGCTCAAGTTTTTCTATTATGAATAGAAAGATTAATATTCACAATAGTTATGATAAATCGTTCATTAGAGAATCAATAGTACTTATGGCTCAAAATAATTAGAGGAGTATAACGGACATTATGACCCGGCTCTAATTATGAGATACTTGTGGAGGATCAATCTGTATGCAGTGATTATATTGGTGGACGCCGACGAGTTTTTGTAAAAAATATATATGCAGTAACGAGAGTGCAGATTTAGGTTTTTAGTGGAATAACCTAAAGTTAATAATTCAGAATATTTAATTAAAGAGTTTTAATTAATATTTCGATATTATTGGAACTCGGAACTGTAGGTCCATTTAGTCCCCGTGTTAGTTCGTTACACTATAGAAATCCATGGAATAATTGGATAGTCCAGTTATGAGCTCACTTGAAGAATATTAAATAATTGAGAATTATTTAATGATATAATTATTAATTTGATTAATAATTATATAATGTGACACTTTATAATTATATATTAAAATATTTAAAATTTGATTTAATTCAAAATCAAATATGTAATTTATATTATGATATAAGTTACATTTTAATTTTAATTTCAAATTAAATGATATTTGATATTATATTTAGTTTTTAAAATTAATAATTTTATTGTGACAAAAATGTCATTAGCCAATATTTATATGTATGATTAGGGTTATGATTAATTTTGTAAAAGTACATTTTAATTAACTTAAACCCAGATAGAAATTAGAATATTTTCTCTTCACATTTTAGCCCTAGTCACTCTCTCATCTTTTCAATGAGATTGAAAAAGAGATAAAAGAAAGAAAACAATGGTGGATCGAGTGGTGGATCCAATCCTCGACAACACATGGTTCAGATTCAAACAAACTGAACAAGCAAATCACCATCAAAAGCCCTTGATCACATGCGTGAAAGCTGGATCAAATGATCACGCTTGGGAGATGAACAGTTGCAAGGCTGGTGCGTGTGTTGAGCATGAACAATGGCTGATATGTGTGAAAGCTTGATGACCAAAGTGTGGTGCATGATTATTCATGTGATTGGATGATATGCGCATGAAAGAAGGTGGCACATGCCACATGATCAAAATCAAGAACTGAATGATGATCAGTGTACGCATGTGGCTGTGATTGAGTGGCGCCATTTGATGTTATGGTGATGCATGTGATCAAAGGAGTTGCGCATGTGATTATCAATTACAATGAAATGATATGTGACTATGCCATGTGCATGAATGATTCAAGAGCTGTTTGGATCTGAATTTTTGACAGAAAAATTCTGGATTAAGATGAGGAGAGTAGAAAAATTTTTAAAGGCCGATCCATGGTGCCTAAGCCGCTTCAGCTGCGCGAGGGAAATCGTTTCCTATAGCTCGAACTAGGGGATGTTGAATCTTGTCCTCAGTTGGTCTAGCCAAACTTGGTTATTTTAAAGCGTGATCCATGTCTAGATTAACAAAGTCGAGCTCGGGGTGGCTCGGGTCGGGTCGGTGGAATAATTGGTTATCTTCTTCAAAATGGGTCGGCATTGTATCATAGTCCTCAAGGCTCTCTGATCCCGAGATGTGTACATTAACTGACTCAGACCGACGTAAGGATTGCACAGTGGGAGGTAGAGTGTTGAGGGGAGTTGGAGAAGAAGATTTTGAGTTCGACATTTTTGCCAAGACAAGACCCGAGGAGGAAGGTTAACTTAAAGAACTTAGTTTTAAAGACTAATCATATGGTTAGTAGAGCTAAACACGCAAGGGCTAGGGTTCATTATGTCATCATCCCTACCGAGTGACTAACCCTAAAAAACTATAATCGCCATAACAATGGAAAAACAGTTAATTTGCAGCGCATAAACAAGGAAAACACATCCTAAAAAAATCCTAGAAACGCATGCTTTTACCACTGCCAAAAAACCCAAAAGAACACCCAGATACACACACGAAACCAGAGATATATTCACACAAAGTAACCCCACCCCTAGCTTGCCATTAATACACCAGAACTAGAGAAACAACATATAAACATACCACATAAACATATCACTTCTACTATCACAAGCAATAACTTGAACGAAGTGAGAGGGAGTCAGTATAGAATTTACTTGCTGTGCTGAAGGGTGGTAGTGAATGACGCTTGGAGTTATTGAAAGCTCAAAGTTGCAGAAGATGGCTTGAAGCTTTTGAGCGTGTTGTGGGGAAGATGAAGTTGTGAAAGTTGGAAGATGAACAGAAACAACCTTTAAATGGGCATCTCTGGCTGGTACTGACCATCGATCGAAACAAGTACATGGGATCAATGACATGTGTAAGGGAGATCTCAGCCATTGAAATTAAATAAAAGGACTAGATTGAAGCCACAAGTTCGGTTGATCATAATTGTCTTAAGTTTTGGTGCTTAAGACACATATGCAGAACACATGGCATCTAGGGGAGACGAAGTAAAAAGAAAGTCTAATGGATGTGACATACATTTAAGGAAGACTATTAAGCCTTCACATCTTCCTAGGGACAATTCAGAAACCCTAGAAAGACTTTTCAGTTGGTGGTGAAAGATAGGCAATCATTACAAAAAATGGAATCCTTGGCGATATGTGTACTTTCTTGATCTGAGGGATATGACAGTATGAATAGTTACGAGATGCGACCCTAGGACACAGGTCCTATCTAAACCACCATCTTTGTTGAAGTTCCCGACAGTAACTCACTAATTCGTTGATACCGAGAACTAACGAACATATGTTCTTGGTGGTTTTTTACCTCGAAGAAGTTTGAATACCGAGGAAAGGGTAGTTTGGGGTTTGTACTTGACCAGAAGAGAATGATGAGGTCCTAGAGAGGTTTAAGTCGGATGAGAGACCTAAGCCTAAAGTATGATAGAGTCTTACCAATGGTAGTACTAGTTGATGCAAAGGAGTAGAGATACCAACTTGACCTATAAGGGAAGTACTAATTCGGCAGTATTCGAGCACTTATAGAAGCCGAATTAAGGGGGATATTCTTATCGACCTGATACTGTTGAGGAAGTTGGAAGAGGTATGACCAAGCATCATTCACATTGGCACGCCTAATGAGCAGAGTTGAGACAAGATATCTTATACTTGAATGGCATGTGACGTATGACTTACTTGGAAATTTGGGCTTTTGGAAGGCTGATATGACAAAAGTTGTTCAATGACTCTCCTTGGGAAAAGACCTTGACAGATGGAGCATTCCCAGAACAGGTGAACTACAGGCTGTCATGTTTATAAAACGTATAGCAGTGGCCAAAAATTTGAAATGATGGGATTCAGCTGACAGTGGGTGGTTGAGTGATATGACAGAGCAACTGTTTGTTGAGTAGTTGGGGAAGATGAACATGGGACAATGATGACAGAGTGACATGAGACGACATTATGAGTGGGTGGAATAGTATATTTCGAAGCCTATATAAAGGAATTGAAGATTCAGATTCAAAGGTTGGCTATTTGGTTACCAATTTTCATATTTCACCACTTGTAAAAAGCTATAAAAGTGATAGAGAGAAAGTTGGTCGGTTTAAATCCCCGAGCAAGTAATAAAAATACTCTCTTTTACCGCCGTGGATGTAGATTGAAGCCATTCTCCGCCGAACCACATAAATCATTTTCTCTAAGATTTTTTTCTGCTTGATAAGTTTGATTTGGTTCCCAACAAACCAAATAAATTCACTGCTTGTGGGAAGTTTGCTCGAGGGGTAGATTTCCCAAATTACACTTGGAACAAAAAACAGTCGTCAACAATTTTCATTGGAATTGCCTCTTTATCTTCTTGCTCCATTAACAAAACTTTTCTCAGAGATTTTGTGATGTCAATTGATATCTTAAGCCTGAGGAATCTACCTAGACATTCCCCTCAAACATCTGTCCAATATCTTCCACTTTGCCTATTATGCCTTCTATTTAAGTAATTATGCCTCAAAGAGTAGTATGAGACCCGTGTGAAATCCTGACCAGCTATATCGCCAATCCTTGATGGTTCGACCAGAACTAAAAGTTCTTTTTCGAAATTCCATGGCCCCTCTGTCAAAACTCTACTTCTATCTACCTCTAAGCCAAATTTGAAAAGGAAAAATATTTGTTCCTATGTTTTCAACTTTTACCTCATTGACTATTCTCCATATTTGTTGGATTTCACTCTTCAGCCCTTCTTTGTTAACTGCCTTATTGAGCATAATCTTCTCCACTGGATAACCCTCTAATGGCTTTTTACCTTTGTCCCTCGTTGTCCATTGATTTTACAGTAACTTACACTTATTCTTCTTCTTCTTTTTGTGAAATGGATCTACATTTGAGTATTAATTCTTCTGTCTCTATTTAACATCTACTTAAAGAAAATAAAGGAATGCACATCAAGCTAATCTTTCTTTTTAAGTGTATTTTGTCTAAATCTTAATATAAAGAAAGATGCACATGTTGAGGTACATGGAGTTGCCATCATAAAAAGGGAAAGATTGTTAGTAACATGGTTTTGATGATGTCAATGAAGTAAAATGGCTCAAAGATAAGAAGCTTAAAGACATGAAAACTTGGGCAAAGAAGATCAACATTAGCGACTTGATTTTGACGGTGTCCAAATATCTCAATATTAGCAAATCAAGTTTGATGAGTCAAAGAGCCAAAATTTTGATAAAGAGCCCAAAATGAGCTCAAATATGACCAAAGGTTGATGAAGAATGATGAAGAGCCAAAATGAACTAGAAGATGATCAAGAGAACAAATATGATAAACAGTCAAAAAGAGGATGAAAAAGCCAAAGCAAGAGTCAAGTAAGATGAAAATAAAAGATGGTGATTAACAGCTAACATTAATTGTAAGTGAGTTTATTCAATTGTTTAAAGTTATTAAGAATCATACATTTTCCATCACTTGTATTTAAAATGACTTAGAATGCTTAAGAAATCATTTACACTAAAATGAATTTCAATACACAAGTACATCAGAAAATCATTTTGAAAAATTAGTAAACAGATGAATTAAATTTTAAATAATATACCGTTAGATAGATATGTGTATCTAGTTTGCTATGGTTAAAACAGAACATAATTCTGATATATAAAACTTTTGCTAGAGCCATATTACTACAACATGTTCATATGTGTATTTTCTGCAGACTTGGAATATTAGCAAATTTACACAAAACCCATTATACATTTTTTAGGGTAAAGTTTTCGTAGATGATAGCCCTACGTGTCTAGTTTATGTAGAAATTTATGGAACTTGATTTGAAATTTTTTAGAGTAAGTTATGGCCAAAATACTAAGTGCTGTCAGGCTTGACTGGCCATCAGAAAGTTGTTGAGACCGACATACCGGTCTCTGAAACCAGCATACTGCTCCCAGAGGTCCCAACAATCATGTTTTTGAATAAATAAGATTACAATACAACTTGAGAACTCTCAAATTATAAGAAGTTTAAGAGTGTGAATTTCTAACCCAATTATTCCAAGCTCACTAAAATGTTATGAATATGTAATGTGTGAGCTTTGATTATGATGAGAGTGTTTGATAAAGAAGATTTAAGTTACCCTCAATATTTTTACCTTAGATAAAATATATGAAGGTTCAAGAGTCTTGGCAAAAATGAAATTGTGATTCATTTTATTGAGAAACTGAAACTGTCATTATTGTGTGCACTGAGGCCGGTATGCCAGTCTGCATAGGTCTGTATGCCAGTCTTCCATTGCAACGACTATAAAAATATTACCGTTTGATATTGATAAGCACAATAATGACATGATTACAGACTATTAAAGATCATGCGAGTTCCAGAGAGCATGTAGAATGATAAGGTAGACTGGTATGCTCTAATCCGATTCCAGTAACTGTACAAACTCCACAATGATCGGTATCAGAGATCGGTATTGAGTAGCCCGGTTCCAAAGGCAATGTTAAACTGCTCAAAACAGAGCAGGAGCACCGGTATGCCGGTGTGGGGGACCAGTATGCCGGTTCCAGTGCAGACTTCCTGTAGGCATTGCATTTTTGCATGTGAAACCCGATGATGAGTCCTAGTTGGAGGCACTACTTTTTAAGTCACAGAAGTCACGAGAAACGGATATCGGAAGGGGAAATTCAGGATGAGTATGCTATCAGAGTCGTTTCACATGTTCACTGTTTTCGTTCGTGCTGCGTTCTTAAACACGTTCGAACATCAGGCAGATTGCGGGTGTTCGTGTCACGTTCGAATTGGCGTTCGAACGGTATCGGTATTTCTGGTTTTGCAGTTAGCCTCATGACCCGAGCCCATTTAGCCCACATGCACCCTAGCTTAGCCCAAGCCCACTTAAAACACACCTAAATTAAATCAAATATTAAGTTAAATATTATTAGATAATGTAATTAAATAAAATAATTAATTAAGTCATATACCAAATTAAATAAAACAAATAAAATCTAAATAATCACCTACCAAAATAAATAAATATTTACCAAACATAAAATAAGTATATGCCTAATATAAAATAATCAAATATAATCATTCCTAACTAAATAATATATTTACCAATCTAAAATATTTGACTTCCTAATAAACACCAATCTAATCTTGTAACTTCCTAATTTATAATATTTTGTCCCCCCTCAATCTTGTGTATGCCATTCTTGAGAAGCCTAATTAGAAACCAAGATCCTATTCCTTGTGAGACAAGGTGAAGCCCTAGCCATTCTCTATATAAACAACCACCACCCAAAGCCTCTCCTCCTCTCTCTAGTTCACGTTTTTCACAAGCAAAAGAAGCCAAAATTCTGTCCACTCTCCATTCTCTCAAGTTCACACATACTACAAAGAAATAACACAAAAATTCTCTTCATCTCCTTCCCCTAATCACCGAAAATCATACTTCCATACAGCAGCCATACACGCCCAAAACAACAGCAAAACGACCTTAAAATAGTAGCCCGAAATCACCTTAAAACAGCAGCAAAAATACCCAAAGCAGCCCATAAATCACCTAAACCAGTAACTAAAAAACTGTACTTTTAATCCTTAAAACAGTAACTAAAAAACTGCACTTAAAGCCTTCAAAAAACACCAAAAACAGTCCATTAAAACACCAAAACAGTGACCTGAACAGCAAGCAGAAATATAGAGGAAACAGTAGCAAAGTGGAGGCCAAACAACAGCAAAACGGAGGCCAAACAGCAAACAAAACAGCAAAACAGTGAGCCAAGACGCTAAACCAGTGAACCAGAGAAGTAGCGGTGTGATAGCCCTTCCGACGGCCGTGAAACGCGAGTTCGAAAGTCGACATAAAAGGTTAGACCTGAGGGTATTTTCCACATTCATTTTCTGTTTTATTTGTATTATTTATTGAATATTGCTTGCATGATTGTTATGTTGAAATGCATGTTGTGGCCCTTGAGTAAGATAAATATGCATGGATTATGAGATATGGTATGTTGTGGCTTTGGAATAAAACAAAAGATGTGTCAACTCTCGCGGTATATCGGATGGAAACCCGGACATAAATTTCATAGCCGATTCTGAATGGACGGTAGTATGATCTGTACTCGGGATACAACTCCACGTACCGCTTGAGTAAATGACACTTTCTTTTGTCTTATATTGCTTTGATTTATTTATTTTTCGTCATTTGAATTTTGCATGTTACTTTTGTATGCGTGATTCAATCGAGCGCATGGGCTTAGTAAGTGCGATGAAAGGTCCCCTACTTGGAGGGGTTAAAATCCTTTACCACGATGCTTTGCCGCGCCGGTTGATGTGTGTTCGGTTGAATGCAAGATACGTTTTTAATTATTTGTATGCATGATTCAATTGAGCACATGGGCTTAGTAAGTGCGATGAAAGGTCCCCTATTTGGAGGGGTTAAAACCCTTTACCACGATGCTTTGCCGCGCCGATTGGTGTATACTCGATTGGATGCGAGATGAGTTCAATTGGATACGTGAGGTCCCACATTATGGATTTGTTTGTCTATGAATGTGTTGCATGCATCAGGTCTGGTTCCGTTCGAACTTGTTCTCGAACGCCACACGAACGTGAACCTTCTGTTTACCGTTCGAACACGTTCTCAAACGCTACGCGAACGCGCACATATTTTCTTAGTTTCATCATGCATCAGGTCTGGTTCCGTTCGAACGCATTCTCGAACGCCACACGAACGTGAACCTTCTGTTTACCGTTCGAACGCGTTCTCAAACGCTACGCGAACACGCACGCATTTTTTAGTGTTTCATGCATCAGGTATGGCTCCGTTCGAACGCGTTCTCGAACGCTATACGAACGCGAACCTTCTGTTTACCGTTCGAATGCGTTCTCAAACGCTACGCGAACGCGCACCCACTGAACTGAGTCCTTTTCATCAGATTTCATACATAATTGTTCCTAGTAGCTATCCCTTCGTATGATGAATCTGATTGCTTCTCTGTGTTGCGCAAGATTGTGTAGGTATCATTCATCTGTATTCCTCACATGTATGAGTACAATGTGTTTAACGTATTACAATTCATATATCCATGTCGTGATAGCATTTGAGTATTATTTCTTGTGGTATATCGGATGGAAACCCAGACATAAATTCCGTAGCCGATTCCGAATGGACGGTAATGCGGTCTGTACTGTTGGACAGTTATGACCCATAGCGTCACTATTTGTACAGATCACAGTGTTGTTGTACAAATTAACTATGTGACAAAGGAGATTGCACTCTTATCATTTGTGATTAGATCACCTAGATATATAAATGAAGAGAGGTCCATATGATTAGTTCCTGGATTGAGAATGATATGAGACAGTATCAGTCCACGAAGGATTAATCATTAAATATCCCTAGCCGGAGTATTATCGAGACAGGACATCGATAATGCGGAATAGGCTAGTATTGCACTTGTGCGCGTTGTGAGGGCACGACGGCATAGTTCTCATATATTTAAGTATTGGATACTTATGCAAGTGCGATAGGAGGTGTATTTCACCGATGGTACGGGAAACAGCTTCGCTCTGGATAGACCCATCGGAATCCCATTGGTATTATGACTATGTGTCTATGGGAGTCCGACATCAGGGTAGGTGTATTTGGTCTTAACCTGAGACTTGCACCGCTAATGCTTACGACAATCAATATACTTTAGTTGAGGTCGTCTAGGACTCTAACCGGTTCTATGTACGCCAACTGCTGGGTATATTGAGAATCGTAGAGTATTGGGTGTGATGTCAAGACGGAAGTATCACTTCAGTCATAGTGGAGATGATGTCATGCAGGATACGGTATTAGTGCTCTTAAGTGTTGCGCAACCATCGGGATATTATGACTAGGTCATACATATCCGATTATAGAGACTAGTTACCAGACATCCGACATGTGCTTCGGACGGGGCAGACACTTATCCAGCCCCAGCCCTAGCACGTGACAATCCGATACTGGGCCGATATACACAATACTTGGTATACTACGCTTGATACAGATCTTAAATATTCTTAGATGGATATGTCCGGAGAATTGGGTAGACTTGGTGCTTTGCTAGAAGCCAACCTTGTCTTGTAAATCGGTAAAACGTAGTACTTGGTACTCACGTATTCGGATAATCCGATGACTGATTTGACTGCCAACATATCCGGGGATCTCATGGGTCGCTTCCAAAGATTCACCGATGACGTATGACTCGCACTTTTATTAATCTGGGATTAATATGATGAGAGAGAAAATTAATCTGGGATTAATTACAGAGATATTTTATCTGGGATAAAATATCAATTTAAAGAGAGAGAATGATTAATTTGGAATTAATCGATTAATTAAATATATTTGATATATTAAACGAAATTGGATTTCGACGCGGAATTACAATGAGATTTTAATTCGGGCGAGCGAATTAATTTAGAATTAATTCATTAGTGACGTGAATAGTGATTTCGCTAGGCGTAATCATTTAATTACGACACGACGAAAAATTCGTTAATTTAGAATTTGCGAATCCAAGCCCGAGATTATTTGCGAGCGCATTCGCATTTCGAATTCGAGTGCGGCACGCAAGTCAAATCAAGCGTCAAATCATTAGTCGCATCAAGCGTCAAATCACTTGTCACTTTGAGTGATGTGACTTGACAACTTGATTGAGTTGACTTGATGTGATGAGTGATGTGTGTGGTTGGCAATTAAAGCCAAATGTGTGTGAAATGAATTTCAAATGAAATTCATGTGTATTAGATACACAAATTTCACACACAAAACCGTAACACACTTTCCCTCCTCTCTCTCCTCTTCTTCTTCCTCTCATCACTCACGTTTTTGTTGTTCATGTGAGGCAGTGAACTGCCGAATTTAAGAAGCAAAAATGGAGGGAAGCAAGTGCGTTTTGTGGCAAAACAAGAGTGCTAGCACACTCCGGGATCAATGCGAAGGTGATAGGGAAGTATACCCATGAGCCGGGAACCAAAATGATGAAGCTTGGAGCTTCAAAACTTGAAGATAAGGGGCGAAATTTACTGTTCACAGCAGCCCACTGCAGTGCAGTCCACTGTCAAGGCAGATTTCGTTTTTTGTTGCCCAAATCGTCGCTCAACCGCTCGATGTAAGTATTCCGCAACTTCCGTCGTTGTATTCACTTGTGTATCATGCTTGAGTTTTGATCTTGGGACCTATAGAAACTCCAACAATGGCATCAAGAGCTTAGGTTAAAAGCATGAAAAAGTTAGGGCTAAAATTTGGGCAAACTTGATTTTGAGCATGATAAATTAAATTGGATGGATTTGTATGCTTAATTGTGTTTGAATTGAAGATTGATTGGGTCAATTTCAACAAATTGTGATTGGATCATTTTTTCCCCAAATTACTACCTTGGCCGAAAATTGATGATGATTTAATGTCTTGGGATTTTTGATTTTTGACAATTGGATGTGTTGGAAATCATTCGGGAATATGATTTGATGTCGATTGCGGAATCAATTGGATTGAATTCGAATCGGACGAAAAATCCCCAAATTGCCAAATATGTCATAAAGCTCCAAATTGGGTAAAATGAATTTGAGCATGTAATTATGAAATTGGATGATTAAGTATGCTTGAATGTATTTTAATTGATGATTGGTTGGATCAATTTGATCAAATTTGGTTTGGAACAAATTTGCCCAAAATCTTATCTTGGCCGAGAGTTATGCCCCTTTGTGTTCTTGGTGAATTTTGATTTTTTGAAACATTGGATGTGTTGAAAATCATTAGGGTATATTGATTTAATGTCGAATTGGGTTTAATTGGATTGAAACAAATCGAACATGAAATTAACCCCATTGCCGAGAACAAAGTTAGCATGAATGGGTTTGATTTTAATCAAAATATGTTGGACATATGATGATGATAATGAGCATGATTAATTGTATGAATTGATGTTTTAGAAATGTTAATTTGGGTGATTAATCATGATATACACTTTAGGTAATTAAATTGCGAAATTGGATTTGTGTAATTTAATTAATTGGGCAAATTTTGGAAATTGAGCTTGAATTGTTGTTATTGGGCTTATTGGGCTTTGTTGTACAAAGTTTGGTTTAGGCAAAATTGGTTGGATCCAATTGGGCCAAAACCGCATCCATAAAGCCAAATGCGACTTAATGGACCTTTAAAGTTTAATTGGGCCTAATGGGCCAAGATTAATTTATAGGCTTATGGGGTAACTCCCGGATTGGATTTTGGTTATTCGTTTTGACTCGAGTTGACCAAAAGTCCACGCCTTAAGAAATTAATTAAAGCCCATTAGACTTTAATTAAATTAATATTGGATATTAATCGGTCTTTGAGACGCGTTACGATTAAATTTGGAATTTAAGTCGTAAATGTTTATTAATAAAATAAAGTGTAATATTTAATTTGGAATTAAATAGTGGATTAGTATTAAATACATATTAAATTGGATTTAATTATGTAGTTTAATTTAATTCGGGAATTCGTACTTTAAGTACTTATTCGCAAAAACGAGTTTGACTCGAACAAAATCAAATCGTTGTTTGAACATTGGATGATCACTAATTATCAAGATTAATTAATTGGATTAGATTGATTGATAACATGCTTGAGTGAATACATGGTTGTGATGCATGAATAATGTATATCGGATGGATATTAGATAGGTGGGGCAATTTTAAAATTGTTGTAATAAATTTGATTTATTAATTGGACCTGCGTGTCCAGCCTTATCACCTCATATTCTTTGTATTCTCTTCTCACCTATTCCCCTCAATGTAAATGAGGTTTCTTTAGAAGTGTAGTGTAACGGGTAGAAGAAATATTTGTGCTAGCGGGAGAGAGAAAGTGAGAGATTTGATCTAGGATCAATGTGTAAAATATCTATCCGCATATCATTATTATTTTATCATATGCGCTTTATTATGTGTTTAGAATGCATGTTTAAGGGTGTATGATGATGGGACCTTAACAAATATAATAAATTGTTTGCCAATTTGCACACGAAAAACCCTCATCAAATATCATGCGTTTTTCCTTCCATTGAGTGATTCTCACTCAAGATCCGAGACGGTATTGGGTTTTGGCCAAAGTCAAGCCCTTTTTCTGTCGAAGATGTGTTTGAATCACGAAGGCTTTTTACATGTCAGTGTCTTGTCCAAGTTGTGGTTTGTTGGCCAAAGTCAAGACCACTTCTTGTCCATCGACATTGATTACGAAGCTTTCCATGGTCAATGGGTCGCGCTTGACTGGGATCATTAGGTTTGTTGTGCCAAAGCCAAAGCCTAGTTGATTCAGAGGAAAAAGGTTAGGTAATACATTGGATGTATTGGCATATATAAGATATATGTTTAGGATTTGGAAGTCCACCTACTGGATCTAGGAATTGGATTGGATCCAATTGATCTTAGAGATCTACCTAGTTAATTATCATACAATTTGTTGGCCAAAGTCAAGATTGTGTGATATTTAACGGGATCCTAGCCCACTAGGAAACACAGTTTCCCGAGTACTCGACAGAGGGTTGGAGGCTCGCCGAAAAAAGTGTGGAGGCAAGAATTGAATTTGCAATACTCGTTCAATTACTCGCCATACGCGCTCATTTAAATTATTTCGTCATTAGATTAAATGTTAGTTGGACTAATATTTAAATTGTTGTTTTATTTAACAGTTGGACTGTATTATAGTTGATTATATGTAATTGGATTATATTAATCAATATATTTGAATTAATTAATTTCAATTTACAGTTGATTTTATAATTGGATTATAGTAATCAATGTAATTGAGGTTAATTAATTTAGATTATATTTGATTATATAGTTGGACTATTATAATCATTATAATAAATAGTACCACAAATCGTTGATTAAATAGTTGGACTATTAGAATCAAGATATAAATGAAAGATTAGTGTTTATGAAGGAATTGAAGACGAGCAAGGCTCTGACTTCAAATATGTTTGTCAAAATTATGTTCATTACTAGTATTAAAATTGGATTTTTAGATACTTAATATGGTACATAATAAATATATATATTGATGTTCAGAATCTGCTATGAGCAGGATTAGAGAACTGTTATAATGTAACTAGTTTGACTAGATACATTATCTCTTTATCAGTGTTTAACCCACTGCGGGTGAACCTTTATATTTTAGAACACTAAAGTGTTTTATTATATAAGGATGATATTGAGATAAACACATTAGATGTGAATAACAGAATTTATATTTTGAATATAAATAAATCTCAAATATAGATAATGACAAACAAATAGCTCAAAGTGATTTGATCAAGGAAGAAACTAATTATGGCATTGTTGTCTGGGACACAATCGAACAAGACTCGTATATCCACACTTTCGAAGAGTGGGTACTCGGACTGTTTTGATTCCAATCAAATAAAGTCTACGAATCTAGTTTATTGGGCAATGTGCCTAAAACACTATTTACTTGGTAAAAGTGTAAATGCCACCGATCTATTAGCCCTAGTTCATAATGAAGCAAGTGGGCCCATGTCTAGCTAGGCTAGATATGGATATGAATATTTCGTGACCTATACAGATGCGGCATCGCGTAATGGTTGTGTGTTTCTTTTGAAGAACACAAATCGGAAACTTTTAGAGTTTCGACACGAAATAGACAAACAGATCGACTATAGTATTATAACGTCACGGTAAGACCGTAATGGAAAATACTTAAGCAACAAGTTTCTTATATACTTGAAAGAGTATAGTATTCTTTCAAATGAGGACTCCTCCCGGAACACGTCAAAGTGACGGTGTGTCCGAAAGGATTAACCGAATCATGTTAGACATGATAAGGCTAATCATGAGTCGCTCTGAGCTACCATTTCCTTCAACGGATACGGATTAACAGTGCAATAACTTATTTAGAATAAGGTTCTATTAGTAATTTGTTTGACAAATATCATATTAGATATGAACGAGAAAGAAACCGGGTTTCTCATTCCTGACCATTTGGGATGCTAGGCATATGTTTGGATGATACCAAACTAGAACCCAAATTGGATAAGTGTCAATTGTAGGCTATCCTAGGGATACCATAAGTATTGTATTTATACATCTCACCAGAGAATAATTAGATTGTTGCTCACCATGCAGTTTTCCTGAGAGGAATACAGACATGCAGTGGTAAGTGGGAGGATAGTAAAACTCGATGAAAATCGGAGTAATACTATTCAAGGCACCTATTCCTAATGGAACATAAATAGTTCATCAATGATGAAACTATTCCATTAATCTTCGAGTACACAAGAACCGCGTAGATCGGAGAGAGTCAGAAAACAACCTGGGGTATGGGTTTCTGATCTCACCTCATAAAGATGTTAATCTTTTAAGGTATACCAACTAATTACGTATGAGGTAGTGATACAAGGTATCGACTCCCTATTATGACAAAGTGTCATGAGTCCGAAATGGATTCCATGTATATCAACAAGTTTGGATACTAGTTGATGTACCATAAGACATTGTGCCTATTGGTACTTTATAAGTCTTCAAGGAAGACATACATGGAAGGCAACATACCAACGTACTAAGCTAGGCTTGTAAAGAAAAGGTAGAGTTATCAACATTGTGTTAATTCCGACGAAACCTTTTACCTGTTGCCATTGTAAATCCATTTGGATAATGCTTGCTAAAGCTGTGTATTTCATTTATGAAATATGACAGCTTAACGGAAAATCGCTTTCCTGAAAAGGAAACCTTTCGGAGGATGTTTATAACATCATGTCGGTTTTATCGTACCATAACAGCAAACAAGGTTTGCAGGTTATTCGATCCATGTTTGGATTGAAGCAAGCATAGGTTCTAGGAATTTTCGTTTTGATGTAATCATAATGGAGTATGATTTAATTCAAAACGAAATGATTCTTGTGTATATAAAAGGGTTAGTGGGAGTGCACTGACATGAATGTCATGTAAGATAATGATAATATGTCATTTCTTGGAAATGATATTCCCATAAAATGATCGGTGAAAGCTTGGCTTTCATAGATATTCTTTCATAGAAATTCTCCGTAGAATTCTTGGGAGTAACAACCTTTATTCAAGGAATAAAGATCTACTGGGCTAGATTTGGAGTTGTTAACACTCTCTGAGAAATTGTACATTGAATAATGTACGTAACCTGGTGTCTCATATGCTTTGAGCATATGGAGTCACAATCAGGACAATCCAAATGATAGTCACTGGATTGAAGTTAAGAACATCTGTTAGTATCTTAGAGAACTAAAGATGTTATCTTAAATTATGGAGTAGGAGAACTTGAAGTGACTAGGATCACTGCTGCAAGTTTCCAAACCGGTAAATACTGCGGTACTATAAAGTTTGAATAAAGGGACAGTAAGTTGGAAATATTCCGAGCAAGATAACTGTTGCCGAATTAACAACAAATGCGGATTATTGCTGCAGCTGAGGCAGCAATAGAAGCCATTTGGATCGATAATAAATCTAATTAGATTAGATATAATTCTGTTAGCAGCTGAGCTAGGCTACAGCGCATGCTAATGAATCAATGGTCTCATCAACGATCCAAATAAATACTTCGACTATTCATCTGATTCGTTCGGATCATACATCGTGGCGATGTGATGATCGAATAAATCGCATCAGACGATAATCATGCAAATCCGCTGACGAAAGCTTTCCTCAGCAATTGAGCCAAATACATATTCGGGTGTCAGACACTCGAGTGACTGGCTATAGGCCAAGTGGGAGATTGTTGGACAGTTATGACCCATAGCGTCACTATTTGTACAGATCACGGTGTTGTTGTACAAATTAACTATGTGACAAAGGAGATTGCACTCTTATCATTTGTGATTAGATCACCTAGATATATAAATGAAGAGAGGTCCATATGATTAGTTCCTGGATTGAGAATGATATGAGATAGTATCAGTCAACGAAGGATTAATCATTAAATATCCCTAGCCAGAGTATTATCGAGACAGGACATCGATAATACGGAATAGGCTAGTATTACATTTGTGCGCGTTGTGAGGGCACGACGTCATAGTTATCATATATTTAAGTATTGGATACTTATGCAAGTGCGATAGGAGGTTGTGTTTCACCGATGGTACGGGAAACAGCTTCGCTCTGGATAGACCCCTCGGAATCCCATTGGTATTATGACTATGTGTCTATGGGAGTCCGACATCAGGGTAGGTGTATTTGGTCTTAACCTGAGACTTGCACCGCTAATGCTTACGACAATCAATATACTTTAGTTGAGGTCGTCTAGGACTCTAACCGGTTCTGTGTACGCCAACTGCTGGGTATATTGAGAATCGTAGAGTATTGGGTGTGATGTCAAGACGAAAGTATCACTTCAGTCATAGTGGAGATGATGTCACGCAGGATACGGTATTAGTGCTTTTAAGTGTTGCGCAACCATCGGGATATTATGACTAGGTCATGCATATCCGATTATAGAGACTAGTTACCAGACATCCGACATGTGCTTCGGACGGGGCAGACACTTATCCAGCCCTAGCACGTGACAATCTGATACTGGGCCGATATACACAATACTTGGTATACTACACTTGATACAGATCTTAAATATTCTTAGATGGATATGTCCGGAGAATTGGGTAGACTTGGTGCTTTGCTAGAAGCCAACCTTGTCTTGTAAATCGGTAAAACGTAGTACTTGGTACTCACGTGTTCGGATAATCCGATGACTGATTTGACTGCCAACATATCCGGGGATCTCATGGGTCGCTTCCCAAAGATTCACCGATGACGTATGACTCGCACTTTTATTAATCTGAGATTAATATGATGAGAGAGAAAATTAATCTGGGATTAATTACAGAGATATTTTATCTGGGATAAAATATCAATTTAAAGAGAGAGAATGATTAATTTGGAATTAATCGATTAATTAATATATTTGATATATTAAACGAAATTTGATTTCGACGCGGAATTAAAATAGATTTTTAATTCGGGCGAGCGAATTAATTTAGAATTAATTCGTTAGCGACGTGAATAGTGATTTCGCTAGGCGTAATCATTTAATTACGACGCGACGGAAAATTCGTTAATTTAGAATTAGCGAATCCAAGCCCGAGATTATTTGCGAGCGCATTCGCATTTCGAATTCGAGTGCGGCACGCAAGTCAAATCAAGCGTCAAATCATTAGTCGCATCAAGCGTCAAATCACTTGTCACTTTGAGTGATGTGACTTGACAACTTGATTGAGTTGACTTGATGTGATGAGTGATGTGTGTGGTTGGCAATTAAAGGCAAATGTGTGTGAAATGAATTTCAAATGAAATTCATGTGTATTAGATACATAAATTTCACACACAAAACCGTAACACACTTTCCCTCCTCTCTCTCCTCTTCTTCTTCCTCTCATCACTCACGTTTTTGTTGTTCATGTGAGGCAGTGAACTGTCGAATTTAAGAAGCAAAAATGGAGGGAAGCAAGTGCGTTTTGTGGCAAAACAAGAGTGCTAGCACACTCCGGGATCAATGCGAAGGTGATAGGGAAGTATACCCATGAGCCGGGAACCAAATGATGAAGCTTGGAGCTTCAAAACTTGAAGATAAGGGGCGAAATTTACTGTTCACAGCAGCCCACTGCAGTGCAGTCCACTGTCAAGGAAGATTTCGTTTTTTGTTGCCCAAATCGTCGCTCAACCGCTCGATGTAAGTATTCCGCAACTTCCGTCGTTGTATTCACTTGTGTATCATGCTTGAGTTTTGATCTTGGGACCTATAGAAACTCCAACATTATTCTCCGGTTTATTCCCCCGTGGCTACCTTGTACTCCCGACTAGGCCGCGAGCCTAGGACAGCACGCGTCGCCCAGTTTCTGTGTCCCACACTTCCCAAGATTTAAAGGTTTAAAATATTTTACGCTAGACCCTAATGCATCTATATGAATGTGCATAAGTCCTATAAGCTTAGAGTATTTGAATTATATACTCACTAACAATGAGAGACCTAAACTAAAAGACTACATTTTATTTCTTCATTTGTGCTTGAGTCTTCACATCCATTTTGCTTCGATATCTTTTTGTAATGCTCGCGAATGCGCGTCGAAATCTCTCGCGTTGCATCATCAAAATCCATTACTGAGAATATGGTGTTAACAATCTCCTATTTTTTGATGATGGCAACCTTTAAAACTTGTGAGTTTTGAGAGTTCCAAATTTGTTGACGTTTATAGCTCCCCTCAACATGTGATTGCCTTCAATATTGCTCTATAAAATTTAGACAAACACATTAGTACACACATTTGGTCCACCTTAATATAAGAGTGAGGGTAACATAAGTTTTATCTCTTATTTTATGATTTCCCCCATTGCCATTAACAAAATGAATGGAGAAGCAAAGTTAAGCTCCTAAGAGATATAAACCAATCATGTGCATAAAATATATTAAAATTCATAAACATGCACAATTAGTATTTTCTTCCTTTTTGCCATACAATCTAAAATTCATGCATAGGTAATCATCAAAATCATCCAAGTTATTCCAATATCTATGCATTTCTTTTTTAACAATAAAATCAATGACAAGACATATTCAATACTAAAAATCCAAAATGATCACAAATGTCATATATATCAATAAGTCCTACGTGATACCGATTGAGATTAATAATATGATCAATTTAAACAATTAAGATCGATTTAGGCAATGTGTGCAAAAGTTCGTACAAATTTAGCTTAAATGCCCAATCAATGGTATGTTACACAATTAAGTTCAATTCATAGAAAAAATTTAAGCATACTCAAGTAAGGTGGAGGAAACGGTACCAATGTTGCCGTAAACACAAATTTTACCTTTTACTGTTGTCACCGAGGACAAATCCACCAATCTTGAAACTTATTCGTTTTGAGGTACACTTTGATATTCTTCTTTTTGAGCTCTTTCTCCATTTTGTGTTGAGTCTGTGGGATCAATTGCATTTCTCATTAATTGCTTTTCCTAAAGCTTCCCCTACAAGATCATTTAAGCACATTTTGGTACCCAAACTTTCTTGGGTTCATAAGGGCCAGTCTCAGTTCATTTCGTAACCCAAATAATAGTCACATTTCTCTTTTTAGTCCAAAAATCATATCTTTTGTGACCCTTCATATTACATGCATGGTATACAACAATTGATTCAATTGCTTTAGATGCAAGTACATGAGATGAATGTGTATATGATTTGGATGCCTTCACAAAATAATTGTTCAAGTATTTTTCCTTCATGTGAGGCTTATATCCTAAGCCACATTTTCCAAAAACACTTCTTTATGAACCAAGTAGTATTTTAAAATTATTTTCACCTTGAGTGAACCTGTTCACAATGTCATGCAAATCATCTAATTTCTGATTCAAATCATTATTTTTAATTTTCAAAGATTTACAAGCACGTGATGATTTAGAAATAGATTTTTCATTTTACATGTTCTCTACACTATGTCCATACTTATCATCTAAACACATATCATCAAAATTTAAAGCATGACTTTGTTCAATATCAGATGCATGCTCATTTTGATCAATCACCACATCATTTTTCATGTTTGGCCTTTAATTAAATATTATCATTTTTCAAAGCACAAATTTTATCTATACATGATACATGTTAATGTTGAAGTAATGTATGCTCTTTCTTAATCAAATTACATTTCTTCTTAAGAGCATCATATTTATCGAACAAATCATTCAACATGTCAAGCATTTAATCACAATCATAAATTTCATTTTTACAAAAAATACTTTATTTTTCCGATTCCCCTTTAGGATTTTCTGTATATATGAATGCTAAATTACAAGTTTCATCATTTGATGAGCTAGGATCAATATAACATTCATTTAATTGACTATTTTCCTCATTTAGTATTTTTAAAGATTTCCATAATTCATATGCATTTGTAAATTTGGGAATCCTATCAATTATACTTTTATCTAATACTTCACATAAAAATTTAAGTGTATTAGAATTTACTGAAGTTTTTCGCCCTCCTGAAATTCCATACTAGTAAACAACAAACAATCTCTCTATACCCAAAAGGGGGGGGAGGGGTGGAATTGGGTAACAGCAATATTGTAGAAATAAAAATTCTTGCCAATTTTACGCTACTAAGCTAGTAGCTTTACCAATTTAGCTGGTGATCAATTTTCCAAATTAATATATTTAACAATTAATACCCAAAAGTAAGTTTCTAAACAATATGCATATTTAAGATACAAACTTGTAGTAAATAAAGGAGTTTAGGGTTAGAGAAAATTGACACCGTATTTATAGTGGTTTAGCCAACTCTTTTCCTATGTCCACTCCCCCAAGCCTCACTTGAAGATTTCCACTATGTTGAATCCATAACTTACACCGAGTTTTTTGTGGCTCATTCGCAACCAAGAGTTTTGTCTCTTAGGTTCACACCAAAACTTTTACACAAGAGTTTTCCAATGGCTCACTTTTAAACCCTTACAATGAATTTTTTTCGTAGGCTTACTAATAACCTTTAAACAAATTGCCCTTTTGCGTATACCCACTCAACAAGGGACTTCTCAACCACAAGTGTTTGAATATAGAAGTTTAAACGTATAGGGTAAAATATTTTCCCCAACCCTGACACCGGAAAGTGCAAACATGATCAGGTTACTGACCGGTATGGAGTAGCCTGGTTCCACAGCCGATGCAAAATTACTCAGAACTAGCAGAGACACCGTTATGCCTATCTCAGTGCCAAATTCTCAGGATTCAAAAGTTAAAACCATTTTACACATGACCCTAGTGCATCTATATGAATGTGCATATGTCCTATGAGCTTAGAGACTTAAATTATCAACTCACTTTATAAAGAGATCCCTAAGCTAAGACCACATAAGATATTTTTCAATAAGCACTAGTCTCCGTATACATTTGCTCTTCATCCCCAATTTCTTTGATATCATTTTGTCATGTACGCTAAGGTGCGTTGAAGTCTTCTAGTGTTGCATCATCAAAATATATCTTGTGAATATATCGCTAACAATCTCCCCATTTTGATGATTGTAACCTTTAAAACTTGTGAGCTTTTAGAGTCCACATTTGCTAATGATTTTGCTCCCCCTTAATGTGTGATTATCTTCAATATTATTTTATAAAACTTATACAAATACATTAGTACAAATTTTCTCTCCTTTAATACAAGGGTGATGGAAACACAAGTTTTAATCTTATTATATGATTTCTCCCTCCTTGACATTATAAAAAAGGATGGAGAAGTAAAAATTAAACTTTATGAGATTACCAACCAATATGTGCACAAAATATATGAATGTTCATTAACATGTACAATGTTCATTAACATGCACACTTAGCATTTTCATACATTTCTCTCATCTTGCCATACAATGTAAAATTTATGCAAGGATAATCAAAATCACTCAAATTAAGCCAATATTCCTATTTTTTTAATTCCTACCAATAAAGATCAGTGGCATGATATATTCAATATTAATAATTCAAGAGGATCACATAAATCATATAAATCAATAAGTCCTATGTGATATCAATTGATACTAGATGAGATTAAAAATGTGATTAAGTATAGAATGATACCAAATTGAATTTAAATTGCCTAATCTCTAATATGTTTCACAAACAAGTCCAATTCATATCAATAATCATACATATATAAGTTAGAGGAAACGATACCAATGTTTTCGTAAACAAGGATTTTACCTTTTACCGTTGTCACTAAGTGACAAATCCACCAATCATCAAATTCATTCATTTTTTAGGATTGCATTTGATATTCTTCTCTTTTTTGAGCTCTTTCCTCATTTTGTTAAGTCTTTGGGATTAATTTTTATTTCTCATTAATAGCCTCTCCCAAAGCTTCCTCTACAAACTCATTCAAGTATATTTTGGTACCCAAACTTTCTTGGGTCAATAGGGGTTAGTCTTGGTTCATTGGGAAACCCATGCATTCATATTCACATTTTTGTTCATGCATTCAAATATTTTATGTCCTTTCATATTGCGTGCATGACTTATGACATTTTCATCAAAAGTGAAATGTGTATGAGAATTGAATGCCTTTACAAAATAATTTTTCAAAAATTCCTTTTTGATGTAAGGCCTATATCCTAATCATTTTCTTTTAAAAGCATATCTTTGGGATCCAATTAACATATTAAAATTTTTCTCTCCCAAAGTAAATTTTACAACAATGTTATGCAAATCCATAATCGTTTTATTCAAAATAATATTTTCATTCATAATAGATTTGCAATCACATGTATTTGAGGTAGATGACATGCTAGATATGATCATTTCAACTTTTAACTTTTCATCTTTTAAGCATGCGATTCTTTTTCATGCATTTCATTTTTCTCAATAATTGATGCATGATCATGTAATAATGATGAATGCTCATTTTTAACCAATTTATGCTTCTTTATAAGCAATTCATGCAATTCATTAAATATGTCAAGCAATTATTCATATTCAAGGGAATCATGTACATTTTCCTCATCGCTTTCCTCTAGTAGATGTTGGAGTTCTACGGTCCCAAGGATCGAATAACAAGCAAGAAACATGTGCGAATACAATCAAAGGAAGTTGCGGAATACTCACAATGATCAGTTGAGGTGATGCAGTGAAGAACAAAAATCTTTTCTACCCTCCTACATACTCACGGCAGTGGCTGAAATGGTGTCCTCCATTTTCGGCTTTGTGTGGTTCCATCAAGCTCTAAGCTTTGGTTGATGATTCCAAGCTCACAAGTAGGTTTCCCTATCACCTTCGCAAGATTCCACTGTGTGCTAGCACTCTTGATTTTTACCACAAAAATCACTTTTTGCTTCCCCTTAAGTTCTCGGTTTTGAGGCAGAAAACAGAAGGGAAAATACAGCCCCTTGGGCGTGTGAAAGAGATGAAGAGAAAATGAGAGAGAGAGGTTAGTTGGTTATATGAAAATGTGTATCTAATACCAATTTTTGAATTTCCAAAATTCATTTAATTGATTTTCCAAAAAATTGGCTTTCAAAAGTCAAACAATAAAAGCCATACCAACTTCCATCAATCAATGAATAATGACTGGTGTCAATCACTTAAAGTGAAAGACATCTATCACTTGATTGAAAAATGATGTGACGCTAGATGCGACTAGCGATTTGATGCTTGATGTGATTTCCGTGCCGCACTCGAATTCAAAATGCGAATGTGCTCGAAAACACTCCCGGGCTCGGGTTCGCTAATTCTAAATTAATGAATTTTCCATTGCGACGTAATTAAATGATTATGCCTATCGAAATCATTATTCCCGTCACTAACGAATTAATTGTAAATTAACTCGTTCGCCCGAATTAAAATCTAATTTTAATTCCGCGTCGAAATCCAATTTCGTATAATATATCGAATATATTATTTTTTTGATTAATTCCAAATTAATCGTTTTCTTTCTTTAATTGATATTTTATCCCATATAAAATATCTCCGTAATTAATCCCAGATTTATTTTCTCTCTCTTCTAATTAATCCCAAATTAATTAAAGTGCGAGTCATACGTCATCGGTGAATCTTCGGGAAGCGACCTATGAGATCCCCAGATATGTTGGCAGTAAATTCGGTCGTCGGACTATCCGAACACGTAAGTACCTCGTACTACGTTTGTACCGATTTACAAGACAATATTGGCTTCTAGCAAAGCGCCATGCCTACCCAATTCTCCAGAAATATCCTTACAAGAATATGTGATCTATATCAGGTGTAGTATACGTAGTATTGCGTATTTCGATCCAGTATCGGATGATCACATGCAAGGCCTGGGGCTGGTACAGTGTCTGTCCCGTACGAAGCATATATCAGATCATTAGCAACTAGTCTCTTTATTATCGGATAATCATGACCAAGTCATATTATCTCGATGGTTGCAACCCTTAGAGAACCAGTTCTGTATCCTTGCTCGATCATCATCTCCATATTACTGGAGTGATACTTCCGTCTTGACATCACACCCAACACACTACGATTCTCAATATACCCAGCAGAGGCGTACACAGAACCTATTAAAGCCCTGGACGACCTAAAACCAAAGTATATTGATTGTCGCAAGTTTTAGCGGTGCAAGTCTCAGGTTAAGACCAAATACACCTACCCTGATTTCGGACTTCCATAGACACATAGTCATACTACCAATGGAATTCCGAGGGGTCTATCCAGAGCGAAGCTGTTTCCCGTACCATCGGTAAAACACAACCTCCTACTACACTTGCATGAGTATCATATACCCAAATATATGTGAACTATGTCCTTATGCCCTCACAATGCGCACAAGTGTAATACTAATCTTTTACGCATTATCGATGTCCAATCTTGATAGTACTCTGACTAGGGATATTTAATGATTAAACCTTCGTGGATTGATACTGTCTCATATCATCTCAATCCAGGAACTAATCATAAGGACCTCCTATCATTTATACATCTTGGTGACCTAATCACAAATGATAAGAGAGCAATTTCTTTTGTCACATAGTTAATTTGTACAACATCCCTATGATCTGTACAAATAGTGACGCTATGGGTCATAACTGTCCAACAATCTCCCACTTGGCCTATAGCCAGTCACTCGAGTGTCCTACACCCGAACTATGTACGGTTGGCTCAAATTACTGAGAAAAGACTTTCATCAGCGGATTTGCATGATTATCATCTGATGTGATTTATTCGATCATCACATCGCCACGATGTATGATCCGAACGAATCAGATGAATATTGTAGTATATATCTGGATCGTTGATGAGACCATTAATTCTTTAACCTGTGCTGGAGCCTAGCTTAGCTGCTAACAGAACTATTTCTAATCTATTTAGATTTATTATCGACCCAAATGGCTTCTATTGCTGCCTCAGCCGCAGCAATAATCCACTTGTGTTGTTTATTCGGTAATAATATCTTGCTTGGAAGATTTCCAGCTCACTGTTTCATTATTCAAACTGTATAGTACCGTTGTTACGACTTATAGTCGTTATAATCGGTTTAGGAAACTTGCAGTAGTGATCTCAGTCACTTCAAGTTCTCATTCTCCATAGTATAAGACAACATCCTTAGTTCTCCAAGATACTTAAGGATGTTCTTAACATCAATCCAGTGACTATCACTCGGATTGGCCTGATTGTGACTCAATATGCTCAAAGCGTATGAGACACTAGGTCGCGTACATTTATTTCAATGTATGAGTTCTCGGAGACTATTAACAACTTTAAATCTATCCCAGTAGATCTTTATTCCTAGAATAAAGGTTGTTTCTCCCAAGAATTCTACGGAGAATTTCACCGATTGTTATATGGGAATATCATTTCCAAGAAATGATATATATTATCATGATTTAGGACTTTCAATGTCAGTGCGCTCCCATTAACCTCCTTATATACACAAGAATCATTTTCATTTTGAATTAAATCATATACCATTATGATTACATCAAAACGATAATTCCAAGAACGCTATGCTGCTTCAATCCATCTATGAATCGAATAACTTGCAAACCTTGTTTGCTTGTTTTGGTATGAAAAAACCGTCAGGATGTTATAAACATCCTCCAAAAGGTTTCCGTTAAGGAAAGCGGTTTTGGCATTCAGCTGCCATATTTCATGAATGAAACATGCAGCATCAACAAGCATTATCCAAATGGATTTACCGTGGCAACAGGTAAAAGGTTTCGTCGTAATCGACACAATGTTGATAACGATACCTTTTCGCTACAAGCCTAGATTAGTACATTCGTATGTTGCCTTCCATGTATGTCTTCCTTGAAGACTTAATACAGTACCAATAGGCACAATGCCTTGCGGTACATCAACTAGTATCCAAACTAAGTTGATATATATGGAATCCATTTCGGACTTCATGGCACTTTGCCATAATTGGGAGTCGGTACCTTGTATCACTTCCTCATACGTAGTCAGTTAATGTTCCTCAAAAGATTGACATCTTTATGAGGTGAGATCAGAAACCCATACCCCAAGTTGTTTTTTGACTCTCTCGGACTTACGTGGTTCTTGTGTATTCGAAGATTACATGTATAGTTTCATCATAGATGAACTATTTGTGTTCCATTAGGAATCGGTGCCTGGAATAGTATTACTCCGATTTTCATCGAGTTTTATTATCCTCCCACTTACCACTGCATATAGGTATTCCTCTTAGGAAAACCGCATGGCGAGCAACAATTACATTGTTCTCAAGTGAGTTATATAAGTACTATACTTAGGTTTCCCTAGGATAACCTACAATTTGGCACTTATCCGATTTGGGTTCTAGTTTGGTATCATCCAAACATATGCCTAGCATTCCCAAATGTACAGGAATGAGAAAACCTAGTTTCTTTCCTGTTCATATCTAATATGAAGTCTGTCTAACAGATTTTATGGAACCATATTCAAAATAAGTTCTGCACTATTAATGCGTATCCGTTGAAGGAAATGGTAGCTAAGAGCGACTCATGATTAACCTTATCATGTCCAACAAAATTCGGTTTCTCCGTTCGTACACACCGTCAAATTGACGTGTTCCGGGAGGAGTCCTCATTAAAAGAATACTATACTCTTTCAAGTATATTAGAAACTTATTGCTTAAGTATTTTCCATTACAGTCTTACCGTGACGGTTTAATACTTTAGCCGATCTGTTTGTCTATTTCGTGTCGAAACTCTAAAGTTTCCGATTTGTGTTTCAAAAGAAACACATAACGATAACACAATGCCACATCCGTAAAGTTCACGAAATATTCATATCCACCTCTAGCCTAGCTAGACATGGGCCCACTTGCTTCACTATGAACTAGGGTTAACAGATCGGTGGCATTTGCACTTTTACCAAGTAAATGTGTTATAGGCACTTTGCCTAATAAACTAGATTCGTAGACTTTATTTGAATAGAATCAAATTTGTCCTAGTATCCACTCTTCGAAAGTGTGGATATACGAGTCTTGTTTAAATTGTGTCCCAGACAACAATGCAACAATATGTTTCATCTGATCAAATCAGTTTGAGCTATTTGTTTGTCATGTTATATGTTTGAGATTTATTTATATTCAAAATATAAATTATGTTATTCACATCTAATGTGTTTATCTCAATATCATCTTTATATAATAAAACACTTTAGTGTTCTAGAATATAAAGGTTCACCCGCAGCGGGTTAAACTCTGATGTAAAAATAATATATCTAGTCAAACTAGTTACATTATAACAGTTTCCTAATTTAAGTACACACCCGAAGGGTAGTTCCTAAACTTAGGTATTTATGATTAAAACAGCGACAGTTGTCCCGTTTCCGATTCGCAGATAAATCTCTACTGAAGTCAGTATCCTGCTCATAGCAGATTCTGCACATCAATACATATTTATGTACCACACTAAGTATTTAAAATCCAATTTTAATACTAGTAGTGAACATATTTATGACAAATATATATGAAGTCAGAGCCTTTCCCGTCTTCAATTCCTTCATGTCTGCTTTGTCCAAATGGCAGTCACGCTTTCGCGATTCCGTTTGCCACAGTTTAGGCAGACATTTTGGGATATGTCTTTTGTCTTCCTAGAAGATTATAATGATTTTGCCTTTGCCTTTTTCTACATTCCAGAAGCCTTTGGCCAAGCCTTGGACTTTTAGAATGTCGAAGTAAGGTGCGCCTTGCGCTTCTTGCCTTATTGCAAACTTTGACTTTGTCTCCTTGAGAATAGTCATTAACTCTCCAATAGTTAATTATTGCAATTTAGTACATCTAAGATCTATAAAGATCCTTCAATTTCTTTATCATACTATAAGGATCTAATCTTTATTTCTGATTAAGAAATTAATGAGTCTAATGCAGCAAGTTTAATGGATTAAGTACTAAAGTTATCATCACATGAATCTTCCAAAGATCATGCTCTACTATTTTGCTTAACTCCGGGCTTTGGCCTAATATGTTATTTTATCAAATAAAGTAACTTATTAGTTTTCCAGGACCATCCTGAAATTTATTCCCAATTTGAAAATTAAACCATTTAAATACATTTTCCCAATGATTATGTTTTAAATGATAATCTTTCAATTTTATCTTGATTCTAATAGTCGAACTATTTAATCAACGATTTTTGGTACTATTTATTATAATGATTATTATAGTCCAACTATTTAATCAACTATAATTTAATAGGTTAAAATAAATTATATTGATTACTATAGTCCAATTATAAAATCAACTATAATTAATCAAATAAATTCAATTATATTGATTACTAGAATCTAATTATATAATCAACCATAAATGAATAGTTTGAATACAATCCAACTGTTAATTAAAACAACGATTTAAATATTAGTCCAACTAACATTTAATTTATTTGACGAATAATTTGTGATTGAGCGCGTATGGCAAGTTATTAAACGAATATTGCAAATTCAATACTTGCCTCCCACTATTTTTCGGCGAGCCTCTAACCCTCTGTTGAGTACTCGGGAAACCGTGTTTCCTAGTGGGCTAGGATCCCGTTAAATAACACACAATCTTGACTTTGGCCAACAAATTGTATGATAATTAACTAGGTAGATCTCTAAGATCAATTGGATCTCATCCAATTCCTAGATCCAGTAGGTGGACATCCAAGTCCGAAACATATATCTTATATATGCCAATATATCCAATATATTGCCTAACCTTTTTCCTCTGAATCAACTAAGCCTTGGCTTTGGCACAACAAACTTAGTGATCCCAGTTAAGCGTGACCCATTGACCATGGAAAGCTTCGTAATCAATGTCGATGGACAAGAAGTGGTCTTGACTTTGGCCAACAAACCACAACTTGGACAAGACACCGATATGGAACAAAGCTCTCATGATTCAAACACATCCTCGACGGACAAAGGTCTTGACTTTGGCCAACAAAACAATGCCAGTCTTAGATCTTGAGTAAGAATCACTCAATCGAAGGAAAAACGCTTAATATTTTGTGAGGGTTTTTCGCTTGCAAATTGGCAACCAATTTATTATCTTTGTTAAGGTCTCATCATCATACACCCTTAAACATCCATTCTAAACACATAATAAGGTGCATAAATAAATAAATAATAATGATATGCGGATGAATACTTAACACATTGATCCTAGATCAAATCTTTCCTTTTTCTCTCTTCCGCTAGCACAAGTATTTACTTCTACCCGTTACACTACACTTCTAAAGAAACCTCATTTACATTGAGGGGAATAGCTGAGAAGAGAAATACAATGAGAAAGGAGGTAATAGGCTGGACACGCAGGTCCAATTAATAAATTCTAAATTTATTACAACAATTTCCAAAATTACCCCACCCATCTAATATCCATCCGATATACATTATTCATGCATCGCAACCATGTATTCACACAAGCATGTTATCAATCAATCTAATCCAATTAATTAATCTGATAATTAATGATCATCTAATGTTCAAACAACGATTTGATTTTGCGCGAGTCAAAATCGTTTTGCGAATAAGTACTCAAAGTATGAATTCTTGAATTATATTAAACTACATAATTAAATCCAATTCAATTTGTATTTAATACTAATTCGCTATTTAATTCCAAATTAAATATTACACTTTATTAACGAACTTTTACGACTTAAATTCCAAATTTAATCGTTACGGGTCTCAAAGCCCGATTAACGTCCAACATCAATTTAATTAAAGTCCAATGGGCTTTTAATTAATTTCTTTAAGGCATGGACTTTTGGTCAACTTGGGTCAAACCCAATAACCAAAGCCCAATCAAGGAGTAACCCCATAAGCCTAGAAATCAATTTAGGCCTATTAGGCCCAATTAAAATAATTAAGGTCCATTAGTCGCATTTGGACTTTTTGGAAATGGTTTTGGGCCCAATTGGATCCAACCAATTTAGCCTAAACCCATCTTGGTACAACCAAGCCCATTTAGCCCATATACAACTTTACAAGCCCAAATCCAATTTAAGCCCATTTAATTAAATCACAAAAATTCCAATTTCACAATTTAATTAAACTAAAGTGTATTACATAATTAATTACCCAATTAACATTTCTAAAACATCAATTAGCCTAATTAATTATGCTTATTAACAACAAAACATGTCCAACACATTTTATCAAAAATCAAACCCAATTTCATGCTATAAAGCTCTCGGTAATTTGGGGTTATTTGTGTCCGATTTGGTTTCAATCCAATTAAATCCAGAATCGACATTAAATCAACATTTCCCAATCGTTTCAAGTCATCCAATGATCAACGAAACAAAAAATACCAAGAATTAGGGCAATATAAGATTCGTCCAAGCCTCACCAAAAGGGGAAAAAATGATCCAATCACAATTTCATGAAATTGATCCAATCAATCTTCAATTAAACTACATTTAAGCATACTCAATCATCCAATTTCATAAAATCATGCTCAAATACAATTTACCCAATTTTAACCCTAAATCAAGTTTCATGCTTTTTCAACGCTCTGATACCATTGTTGGAGTTCTACGGTCCCAAGGATCGAATAACAAGCAAGAAACATGTGCGAATAGAATCAAAGGAAGTTGCGGAATACTCATAATGATCAGTTGAGGCGATGCGGTGAAGAACAAAAATCTTTTATGCCCTCCTACATGCTCACGGCAGTGGCTGAAATGGTGTCCTCCATTTTCGGCTTTGTGTGGTTCCATCAAGCTCCAAGCTTTGGTTGATGATTCCAAGCTCACAAGTAGGTTTCCCTATCACCTTCGCAAGATTCCATTGTGTGCTAGCACTCTTTATTTTTACCACAAAAATCACTCTTTGCTTCCTCTTAAGCTCTCGGTTCTTAGGCAGAAAACAGAAGGGAAAATACAGCCCCTTGGGCGTGTGAAAGAGATGAAGAGAAAAAGAGAGAGAGAGATTAGTTGGTTAGATGAAAATGTGTATCTAATACCAATTTTTGAATGTCCAAAATTCATTTAATTGATTTTCCAAAAAATTGGCTTTCAAAAGTCAAACAATAAAAGCCATACCAACTTCCATCAATCAATGAATAGTGACTGGTGTCTATCACTCAAAATGAAAGACATCTATCACTTGATTGACGAATAATGTGACGCTAGATGCGACTAGCGATTTGACGCTTGATATGATTTACGTGCCGCACTCGAATTCGAAATACGAATGTGCTCGTAAACACTCCCGGGCTCGGGTTCGCTAATTCCAAATTAACGAATTTTCCGTTGCGACATAATTAAATGATTATGCCTAGCGAAATCATTATTCACGTTGCTAAGGAATTAATTCTAAATTAACTCGTTCGCCCGAATTAAAATCTAATTTTAATTCCGCGTCGAAATCCAATTTCGTATAATATATCGAATATATTATTTTATCGATTAATTCCAAATTAATCATTTTCTCTCTTTAATTGATATTTTATCCCAGATAAAATATCTCCGTAATTAATCCCAGATTAATTTTCTCTCTCTTCTAATTAATCCTATGTTAATTAAAGTGCGAGTCATACGTCATCGGTGAATCTTCGGGAAGCGACCCATGAGATCCCTGGATATGTTGGCAGTAAATTCGGTCGTCGGACTATCCGAACACGTAAGTACCTCGTACTATGTTTGTACCGATTTACAAGACAAGGTTGGCTTCTAGCAAAGCGCCATGCCTACCCAATTCTCTAAAAATATCCTTACTGTTGGTTTCTATAATTAGTCCCAAAGAAAGATTAAGCCATAGAAATACAAATATCATACATGCAAAGCTTGAAGCATGGCGGAATCATACTTACTAAGCTTTGTCACGAAAATGATGAAGAGGATCCTTGAGTCTTCAAGGTGGAAGTTTCGGCCAAGCAAGAAGATGGAGAGAAGCTTCAAGTCTTCAAGTGTTCCAAGCTCCAAGGTTGTTTCCCTATCACCTCTTTTGATCCTTAAATGTGCTAGCAAAAATGGAGAAATGAAAAAATGATTTTCTGCTGCCTTGTGAAGCTCACGGCGTGCGTGAAGAAGAAGGAGAGGAGAGTGTGTGACTTTTCAATTTTCTTATTCTCTTTTGTTTCCAAAACCGTGAGAAGTAAAATGAAAAGCAATGATGAGATATCAAATACCAAAATGAATTTTTAATTAAAAAACCCTTCAAAAACCGTGAAAGGTTTTCCTTCCAAAAAAAATTCATTAAATGGCATCATTATCTCACATTGAGAATAGAGACAATGTATCATCCCATAAAGGTGACTAGATACATCCATCATCTATTCGTGTCAAGTAATGAGATATCGCGATGTGATTTGCGGATCCCACCCGTTTTCAAAATACGAATGTGTCCGCAAACTCTTTCGGGCTCGATTTCGCTAATTCCGAATTAACGCATTTCCGTCGCGACGAGAATTAAATAATTACGCCTAGCGAAATTACTATTCAGATCGCTAACGAATTAATTCTAAATTAATTCGTTTGCCCGAATTAAAATCCGATTTTAATTCCGCGTCGAAATCCAATTTCGTTTAATATATCGAATATATTATTTTATCGATTAATTCCAAATTAATCGATCTCTCTCTCTCTCCTAATAAGGCATTTTATCCAAGATAAAGTTTCTCCGTAATTAATCCAAGATTAATAAAGTTCGAATCAAACATCATAGGTGAATCTTCAGGAAGCGACCCAAGAGATCTCCGGATATGTTGGCAGTAAATACGGTCGTCGGATAATCTGAATACGTACGTACCTCGTACTACGTTTTTACGATACCGATTACAAGACAAGGTTGGCTTCTAGCAAAGCGCCATGCCTACCCAATTCTCCAGAAATATTCTTACTGGAATATTTGATCTTTATCAAGCGTAGTATACCGTAGTATCGCGTACATCGATCCAGTATCAGACGATCACATGTTAGGCCTGGGGCTGGAAATGTGTCTGCCCCGTACGAAACATATATCGGATATCAAACAACTAGTCTCTTTAAATCGGACAATCCTGACCTGGTCATATTGTCCCGACGGTTGCAACCTTTTATAGAATACTAGTTCTGTATCCTGCGTGATCATCATCTCCATATGTCTGAAGTGATACTTCCATCTTGACATCACATCCAGTACACTACGATTCTCGATAAACCCAGAAGAGGCGTACACAGAACCGGTTAAAGCCCCGAACCACCACAACCAAAGTTTACCGATTCTCGCAAGTACTAGCGATGCAAGTCTCAGGTTAAGACCATATACACCTACCCTGATGCGGCCTCCCATAGACACGCAGACATACTACAATGGGATTCCGCGGGGTCTGTCCAGAGCGAAGCTGTTTTCCGTACCATCGGTAAAACACAACCTCCTATCGCACTTGCATAAGTATACAATACTTAAATATATGAGAACTATGTCGTTGTGCCATCACAACTCGTACAAGTGCAATACTAGTCTATTCCGCATTATCGATGTCCGATCTCGATAATACTCCGACTAGGGATATTTAATGATTAAACCTTTTATTGATACTGTCTCATATCATCTCAATACGGAACTAATCATATGGACTTTTGCCATTAATATATCAAAGTAAATAATTTTACAAAACGGAAAAGGCAATTTCATTATCACATAGTTGATTTTGTACAATAATACAATATCATTTACAAAACAGTGACGCTATGGGTCATAATGTCTAACAATCTCCCACTTGGCCTATAGCCAGTCACTCAAGCATCTAATACCTGAACTATGTATATGTCGTTCAAACACTTGCTGAAGAACAGCCTTCGTCAGCGGATCTGCAAAGTTGTCATCTGATGCGACCTTCTCGACCTTTACATCGCCACGATGTATAATCTCCCGAATCAGATGGTAACGCCGAAGAACATGCTTGGATCGTTGATGAGACCTTGGTTCCTTAGCTTGTGCTATAGCCCCGTTATTGTCACAATACAACGGTACGGGCTCAGCTGCTAACGGAACTACTCATAATCCGATTAGGAATTTTCGGATCCAAACTGCCTCCTTTGCTGCTTCTGATGCAGCAATATACTCTGCTTCAGTTGTTGAATCGGCAACAGTATCTTGCTTGGAAGATTTCCAGCTCACTGCTCCGTTATTCAAACAAAAAATGTACCCCGATTGCGACTTGAAGTCGTCCTTGTCGGTTTGGAAACTTGCATCGGTGTACCCAGACACCTCAAGTTCTCCACCTCCATAAATTAAGAAAGCATCCTTAGTTCGTCTAAGATACTTAAGGATATTCTTAACTGCCATTCAGTGACCTTCACATGGATCGGCTTGATAGCGACTGCACATGCTCAAAGCATATGACACATCAGGTCGCGTACATATCATGGCATACATGATCGATCCGACTGCCGAGGCGAACGGTATCTGACTCATGTTATCTCTCTCTTCTTTAGTCTTAGGACACATGTCCTTAGACAGAAGGATTGTTGGTTTCTATTACCAAGCCCCAAGATCAACAAGAGCAAACAAAATATATATAAATAAATGAACAATATTGAAGTATGGCGGAATCATACTCACAAAAATCGGAATGCGGATGCGTTGATGAAATGAAAACTTCTCCTTTGTGCAGTGATGAATTCGGCCAAGGTGGAAAGTGCAGCTCCAAGCTTTGTTTGATACTCCCAAGCTCAAGGATTAGTTTCCCATATCACCTATGTATGATCCCTTGAAGGTGCTAGCCTTAGTTGTGATTTTAAATGCACAACTTCTTCAAATCTTGCCACAAAAAGAAGAAATGGAGAGCCCAAAACTGCATGTAGTTTCGGCAATGTGAGAGAGATGAGAGTTCAATGATTTTTGTTACAAAAAATCAATTTATATTTATGCCATAATATTTATTAAATTAATAATAAACTTATGACACAAATCATGCAATGGCTTAGAGTGTCAAACACTCAATTTCCATGCAAAACCATTGGATTTGTACACTATCTCCATGCAATGCATTAGAGTTAAATAATGCATAATATGACATGTGTCATGTGGGCCCCACACGTTTCCAAATGAAAGTGGGCCCACGTGCACTCACGCGTTCGGGTTCGATATTTCCGAAATACCGAACTTACGTCGCGACGTTAATTAAATCGAATTTAAATAAATAATTACGCCTAGCGAAATTATTATTTACGTCGCTAACGAATTAATTCTAAATTAACTCGTTTGCCCGAATTAAAATCTAATTTTAATTTCGCGTCGAAATCGAATTTCGATTATTATATCGAATATAATAATTTTACGATTAATTCTAAATTAATCGTTCTCTCTCTATGTATAGTACTTATCCAAGATAAAGTCTCTCCGTAATTAATCCAAGATTAATCGAGTTTGAATCATACGTCATTGGTGAATCTTCGGAAGCGACCCAAGAGATCTCCGGATATGTTGGCAGTAAATACGGTCGTCGGATTATCCGAACACGTACGTACCTCGTACTACGTTTTTACCGATTCACAAGACAAGGTTGGCTTCTAGCAAAGCGCCATGCCTACCCAATTATCCAGAAATATCTTATAGGAATATAAGATCTATATCAAGCATAGTATACCGTAGTATTGCGTATATCGAACCGTATCGATGATCACATGTAGGCCTGGGGCTGGAAATGTGTCTGCCCCGTACGAAACATATATCGGACATCAAGCAACTAGTCTCTTTAAATCAGACAATCCTGACCTGGTCATATGTCCCGACGGTTGCAACCTTTTATAGAGTACTAGTTCTGTGTCCTGCGTGATCATCACCTCCATATGTCTGAAGTGATACTTCCATCTCGACATCATATCCAGTACACTACGATTCTCGATAAACCCAGAAGAGGTGTACACAGAACCGTTTAGGTCCCCAACCACCAAAACCAAAGTTTACCGATTGTCGCAAGTACTAGCGATGTAAGTCTCAGGTTAAGACCATATACCCTACCCTGATGCGGCCTACCATAGACACGCAGACATACTACCAATGGGATTCCGCGGGGTCTATCCAGAGCGAAGCTGTTTTCCGTACCATCGGTAAAACACAACCTCCTATCGCACTTGCATAAGTATCCAATACTTAAATATATGAGAACTATGCCGTTGTGCCCTCACAACGTGCACAAGCGCAATACTAGTCTATTCCGCATTATCGATGTCCGATCTCGATAATACTCCGACTAGGGATATTTAATGATTAAAACTTTATGGATTGATACTGTCTCATATCATCTCAATCCGGTATTAATCATATGGACTTTCGCCATCTATATATCAAAGTAAATAATATTACAAAACGGCAAAAGGCAATTTCATTATCACATAGTTAATTTTGTATAATAATACAATATCATTTACAAACAGTGACGCTATGGGACATAATGTCTAACAATCTCCCACTTGGCCTATAGCCAGTCACTCAAGCATCTAATACCCGAACTATGTATTGTCGTTCAAAACTTGCTGAAGAACAGCCTTCGTCAGCGGATCTGCAATGTTGTCATCTGATGTGACCTTCTCGACCTTTACATCGCCACGATGTATAATCTCCCGAATCAGATGGTAATGTCGAAGAACATGCTTGGACCGTTGATGAGACCTTGGTTCCTTAGCCTGTGCTATACCCCGTTATTGTCACAATACAATGGAACGGGCTCAGCTGCTAACAGAACTACTCCTAATCCGATTAGGAACTTTCGGATCCAAACTGCCTCCTTTGCTGCTTCAGATGCAGCGATGTACTCCGCTTCTGTTGTTGAATCGGCAACAGTATCTTGCTTGGAAGATTTCCAGCTCACTGCTCCGTTATTCAAACAAAAAATGTACCGGGATTGCGACTTGTAGTCATCCTTGTCGGTTTGGAAACTTGCATCGGTATACCCAGATACCGCAAGTTCTCCACCTCCATAAATTAAGAAAACATCCTTAGTTCGTTTAAGATACTTAAGGATATTCTTAACTGCTATCCAGTGACCTTCACCTGGATCGGCCTGATAGCGACTGCACATGCTCAAAGCATATGAGACATCAGGTCGTGTACATATCATGGTATACATGACCGATCCAACTACCGAGGCGAACGGTATCCGACTCATGTTGTCTCTCTCTTCCTGAGTCTTAGGACACATGTCCTTAGACAGAGAGGTACCACGTACCATTGGAATCAATCCCCTCTTGGATTGTTCCATGTTGAATCGCTTCAACACTTTATCAATGTATGTACTCTGGGAGAGTCCAAGCAGCTTTCTAGATCTATCCCGGTAGATCTTTATTCCAAGAATAAAGGCTGCTTCTCCCAGATCTTTCATGGAGAATTTTAATGAAAGCCAAGCTTTCACCGACGTTAGCATGGGAATGTCATTGCCTATAAGCAATACGTCGTCGACATAAAGGACAATAAAAGTAAGTGCTCTCCACTAACCTTCTTGTATACACAGGGTCATCTACGTTTTGCACGAAATCATATTCTTTTATGTCTCATCAAAACGCTGATTCCATGACCGTGATGCTTGCTTCAATCCATAAATGGATCGATTTAACTTACAAACCTTGTTTGCAAGTCTAGGTACGATAAAACCGTCAGGCTGTTGCATATAAACATCCTCCAAAAGGTTTCCGTTAGGAAAGCGGTTTTAACGTCCATCTGCCATATCTCGTAATCGAAATATACAGCTATTGCAAGCATTATCCGAATGGATTTAATCATGGTAACGGGTGAGAAGGTTTCGTCATAA